>BSBM01000893.1:18712500-19020000 GCA_027924585.1 Larix kaempferi
TCGTCCCGTGTGGTCTTCCTTCGTGGCCTTGCGTTTTGATCGCAGCAGGACCTTCTCCTATCCTCTGCCTCTTTTCCTGTCGAAACCTTACACCTCCCCTCGTAAGACCACTCTTTTCCTCGGCTTCCTTCATAGGATCGTCACAACTTCCACCCATCTACCCCGTATCATTCCATGTACTGCCCCCCCGCCATCGCGGTTTCCACAGCCTCCGCCCACCAGGGTTTTTATTGATTGACATGCATCTTCAATATGCATTTCTCACAAATAAGCATCTTAATGGACAACTGTAGTGACAACAAAAACCTGCCTCGTGGTCCGCGGAAGAAATATCTTTCTGCTTCGCTATAGGATCTGTTTGTATCAACTGCGAACTCAGTGATATAGCCTTCTAGTATACTGTCGATCCATGCTTCAACAGCCCGCGACACTTTGTTGTCGACTTCCTGCAGTTCCTGAATCACCTCAGGGGTCCAGGCTGTTGGCTCACCACCCTGGAAGTTTCGCTTCTGAAAGGTCAATTTTTCCAACCACTCAAACAAGATGACTGGGAATTCACATAAAAAATATTCGGGCGGTCCGTCATGAATGTACCTCTCCACCCACTGATCTATCGTCAGTAGAGGATTCTGGTTTTATTTTTCAGTAAACTCTTGCAACTTATGGTCGAACCAGTCCTGAATTTCTGGCTTCGTCGGATGCCACAACATATCCTCCTGTCACTGCACACACGATCCCGACAACGGAACCATTTGTTGACACAAACCCAGTCGACAGGGGTTCCCGACACTGTCGACACCAACCCACCGCGATCTCCTTGAGCACCAGCCCAGACAGGTTTTACCCTGTCCAACAACACCTGCAGAGCAGATGAGGTCTCACCCAAGATGTTCAAGGGAGAGTTGACAGAACCATGTTTCCGCATAATGAAGGAGGATGTTGTGCATCAATTGACTAACTTATTGCAACATTTCAGAAATGGATCTAAACATTCAAGTCAGGTATTAATCATAATTGCAACATTATTCAACCATAACAGATCTATTATTGCAACATATATAACAGTAAAGCATTAATCACAGCAAGAAAACATCGCATCATTCATATATTCATATGGCAACATGCATTACCACAGATAATCAAGAAAGGCACAAGGATTCTACTCAAAATCTCGGTCACATCATATTATCTCCGCAAAAACCCAGAGATAACAATATACTTCGTCTCTCAGACAACAGTTCTCAATTTCCTCTTCTTAATCTTTCCCTTAACCCTTACAAACCATCATCTATTTATAGGCTTGTGCCTTTACATTTATGTTCCACTTAGGCAACCGCCTAACTATTCTTTAACCAACTTTACAAAAACTAACCCAAAATCCCACATAATGTGGTCAAATGACCCAACATATACATGACACGGTCCAAATGACCCAAAAACTACATGAAGCCGTCCAAATGACCCAAAAACTACATGGCACGACCCAAATG
This sequence comes from Larix kaempferi, assembly GCA_027924585.1. NCBI lineage: Eukaryota > Viridiplantae > Streptophyta > Pinopsida > Pinales > Pinaceae > Larix > Larix kaempferi. The sequence continues at coordinate 18,713,991 of BSBM01000893.1, forward strand.
ACCCAAAAAATACTAAAATACTTGTCTCCTTGCGCGCTACTTTCCTCCTTCCGCAGAGTCTTTGCCCTTGTGCAGCATCCACAATGTTGCGATGCTAACTCACTAAACCTCCTGCCAACAATCATCAAAGTTCACACTTACAGAACTTAGCTGATTTGTAACCGTATTCAATTCATTTAAATGATCAACAACAGATCCACCTTCAGACATCTTCATATTAAATAAACGCTTCATTAGAAATACCTTGTTGGAGGCCAAGGGTTTTTCATACAGCTTACCCAATGCGCTCATCAAACCCTCCGTTGTCTTTTCTTTTGAGATATTGAAAGCCACCGACGAAGCTAGGGACAACCGTATTGTTCCCAGTGCCTTTCTGTCAAGAACCTCCGATTCTTCATCCTTCATAGTTGTCGGCTGCTTTGCTCTTCCTCCCAACGGTAGTAATAGATCCTTCTGGTACAAATAGTCCTCCATTTGCATCTTCCATAACTGGTAGTTTTGGCCATTAAACTTCTCGACCTTAAACTTTCCTTCTTCCACCATTGATCCCACTTGAACTAGAAACCCCAGTTTCCTGCGGGTTTATCCGCCAAATAGACCTTTGGCTCTGATACCAATTGTTAGAAAATTAGGATCGCAAAGTAATAACAATAAACAAGATGCAAATTTAAATTACACAAACACATTACAAGAGAGACACCAATATATCGTGGTTCACCCAAGATGGGCTACATCCACACTGAAATTTCCAGTCCTTATTATTATACCATCCAACAAAGTGAAGGGATACAACCTGCAGCACATCCGCTGCACTTCCTCTTCACTGTCTCATAGTCTCTCTTCCACGATCTCAGAGATATTTACAATGCATAATACCTAATACATCAACCCTAGCCATATTACAATGTCTTTCTTTTAAAGGGGAATACCATAGGTTACCCAAAACCATGGTCCCATAAAACAACCCCAAATATTTCGTTCGGGGGCTTCTCCCCCCCCGTTGGGGTGAGTGTACAATCCTTTTGCATATCATATAAAGCTGGGGTACAAACACGGCTGAATAATAAATCTCTGAATCTGGGAGATCAAGCTCCACAACCAACATCTTCTTGAGTCATAAGTGGTTTTGACAAGGTTTTAAGGCAATGTTAGGGAGCCTCTAATATCCCATATTAATACAATTACTATAAAAAATCATCTCAATTATTATAATTATAATTAATGATAAAGATATTTATATAAAGCATTCTTAAATTTTGTATTTTTATTGTATTATTATTAATACTTTAATTCAATCTTTTATTATTAATACTTTAATTTTTAAATTAATATTAATTTACTATTTAAATTGTACATATCATCTATATTAATGTGTAAAATACATCTTTATCATCACAAACTCTAAAAATCTATTATTTATTTTTTTAATATATTTATATTCTTTTACTATTTAAATTATATATTTCATTAGGAGTTTGGATAAGTTGTGTAGGCATTCTCCTTGAAGGTAAGATTAGGGGTTTGGATAACTTGATAAAAATTGTAAATTGTTATGGCCCATACATTGGTCGACATGAGTTTTGGGACCAAGTTGAAGGAAATGGCTTATTAAAGGCCTCTTGTTTGATTCTTGGAGGAGACCTAAATATGACTCTTTTGGCATGTGAAGTTTGGGGAACTGCCCTAGGCTGAAACCTTTGTCAGGTTACTTTCAACATATGTTTTATGAGTAAATTTTGATTGATGTTCTTCCTTCAAATTTATCTCCCACTTGGAGGAATGTGTGATCTGGTGAGGCTAGGGGTGGGATGGGGTTGCCAAGAGACTAGAAATGTTTTTCATCGCAGAGGATCTTTATGATGTCGTGGGTAGATATCGACATTTTTTTTTAAATACCGATATATCATATCATTTACCTATGTTTGCAGTTAGAGGTTAAGCATTTCAAACAAAATTTCCCTTTTAAGTTCAATCATCCCTGGCTTGAGGAAGAGGATTTCATTACACTGGTCAGAGATAAGTGGATGTCACTTTCAGTGCTCTCCGGGGAAAGACTAGTTGAGAAATTGAAAGAATTGAAAAAGGAAGTGACTCAGTGGGAGAAGGAAATGAAATTGAAGTTGAAGCAAGAATTGTTGCTTGTTGAAGAAGATATTATAACCTATATTATAATATTGCTTCAGGTATTTTTTCGAGCCTGTTTAAGGAGCAATTAGTTAATTTGGAAGTAAGGAAAACTAAGATATTGAATATTGAGGAGGAGTCTTGAAGACTTAAAAGCCGTGCAATCTAGTTCACATAGGGTGATAATAATTCAAATTTTTTCATAAATTTGCAAACCAAAGAAGAATCATTAATGCTATTTGGGATTTAAAAGATAGCCAAGGGAATTTGGTTTATACATAGAAGAATTTAGAGAAGGCAATGACAACAACTTTTGTTGAACTATTCAAGGATCCTAGCTCTTCCATATTGTTTCCTAGTTACAGGTAGTCCAAAAGTACCCTAGATTATTCTTCCCGATGAGGGTAAAAAAGTAGGACTAGAGGAAGTTTCCTTAAATGAAATTGAAGAGGTTTTAAAGAAATTTGGAAAATCAAAGAGTCTTGTCCCGGATAGTTGGATTGTAGAGTTCTTTATTGAGTTTTTTTATATAATTCGGAATGATCTTTTGGAGGTTGTAGAAGAGTCAAGAGTGCAAGGGTATGTTTAAGGATCTTTGAACTCTACATTTATAACATTAATTCCTAAGAGTGCAAAGACACATTCCTTTAATGATTATAGATCTATCTCACCTTGCAATTTGGTCTATAAGATCATTACTAAAGTGATATCAAACAAATTAAGCCTAAGTTGGCAGAGTTCATGTCAAAAGAACAATTAGGTTTTCTTTCAAATAGACAAATTTTGGATGTTATTGGTGTTTCTTAAGAGAGTATACATTCTATAAATAAAAAGAAACTGGAAGCTCTTATATTAAAAATGGACTTATTTAAATCCTATGATAGAGTGGATTGGACATTTCTAAGATTGATCTTGCTGCATATAGGTCTTCCTCTGGAGGTAGCTGATTGGATAATGGCTTGTGTGACTCTATAAAATTTTGCAGTTTTAATAAATGGATCTTCTTTGGATTTTTTCGAAGGTTCCAAAGGCCTTAGGCAAGGCCTTCCACTATCTCCATTGATTTTTCTTCTTGTCATGGAATGTTTAAGAATGATTATTGGTAAAGCAAAGAGGGAAAAGAGACATAGATGGGTAAAATTTTCTTCCATCCACTACATCACTCATCTCTTGTTTGTGGATGACATTCTTCTATTTGAGAATTGTTCTTTAGAGGATTGGGAAACTTTCCACGAGATTATTAAAATTTTATGTGAAGCTTCTGGAATGGAATTTAGTGACCTTAAATCAAAATTGATCCAGAAGAGAGTTTTAGTTGATGTGCTAGATCAGATAATTATTATTTTTCCCTTTTGACTTGATCCTATCGAGGTGTGATTTCAATATCTTGGTTATTTTCTAAAACTAAATAATTATTTGAAATAAGATTGGATCTAGCTATTGAAAAAATTGGATAAAAATATAGGGAATTGTTGTTTCAAGTGGTTTCCTATTGGAGGTAGGTTGAATTTATTCAAGTTAGTATTGGAAAGTATTCTTGTATACTAGCTTTCCCTTACAATGATTCATTTGTCTATATTACATAATATAAGGAAGAATGATGCAATTTATGTGGTTAGGTAATGTTGATAGAAAGAGGATACATCTGGTTAGCTGGGACATAATTTATTTCCCAAATAAATTGGGAGGTCGGGGTATAAAATTATTCTTTAGTTTATTATTTCCTTAAGTTTGAAAAGCCTTTGGAGAGGACTCTTTGGAACTAGTTTGTGGAGTGAAGTCTATTGGTGCTCAACATTGACATAATTTCAAAGTGTTAGAAAATGACACCAAAGGTGAACCTATTAAACTCTGTCGCGTAATCATTTCATATTCACCATTGTGTCTAGGAAAAAATGCATTTCATGTCCATATCTCATCTCATTATTTTCTCCTCCATATGACCCCTACAACAGACTTTCCAAGTTGTGTCTTATGCATCATCATGTCATGGTTGTGTTAAGTTTTGGAGATTTTTTGTTCCTCGCTCTTTACATCATCATGCCAGGGAGTCATTGTCATTTTGTTCAGTTCATCACATTGATTGTACTCATATTTTGTTTTTTGAATTTTGTGCCCATTTGACCCTTTCAACAACTAATTAACATTTTGACAAATCAAGGTTTTAGTGTCATGATTATTAAAATTCATCAATTTCACATCCTCCATTATCGCGTAGTTTTCAAACTTGCCCCTTTCCCATTTTCCCTCTTTCCCATTCTCCATAAACCCTTTCCTATTTCCCCTCTTTCCCATTATCCATAAAAATTTATAAAAATTCCCCTTATTAATAAAAACCCAATTTCCTTGAAATCAAGTGTGCATAACGTAAAAGTCAAATGGAAATTATTTTCATCATTTTGAACATTAAAATTTGGGGTGAGCTTGAGGAAGTTGAAATAAAAAGAAGAGGGAATATGTGTATATGTGGGCATTTTGCAGGAAGCCACTAACTAGTTGGCAGAGAGGGTGGGGACGATAGGCCACACCATACAAAACAAAATTGTGCTATGAGGGAAGACCACATGCCACATATATTGGGATCGATAGAAGAGGGGAAGATCTAGAGAGTTGCATCAAGGGATAACAAATAATAATAACAATAGTAGAAAAACTCCAAAAAATTCAAGCATAGGATGTTGGGGCATAAACCAAGCAATGAATCAATAGGTGTCAATAGCACACAGGGACAGGCCATGAGTTTTTTCAAAATTAAAAAATGCTTGGGTTGTGCCGGGAAATTATCATGAAAATAGGACATCGTGGCATACAGAATGAAGAACATTGGATAATGAGAAGGAAGGAACAATTCAGAAAGTCTGGGGAAATGAGCGTAGGCACGAAAAACCATCAAAAGGAAAAATACGCAAACATTAGTATGCACTGGTGAATAATAAAACAAAAATGAGACCACTACACATAGTTCCTTTCCATTCACGGGCTACCAGTAGCTCTCAACTTGTCACAAAAAAATTCACAAGAAGGAGGATGTAGCACACCACACCAGTGCGCAGATCCCCAGGTTTTGAGTAGGAACCCTAATGATCATCGCAACAATAGATTGAACTCCATGACGATGTTGGAAAATCATAATTAAGAGATGATTGCGTATCTAATCTGCGCCAACTCTATTAGTCACTCTGTCAGTTTATTTGTTAGTTTGTTATGTCAGTGAGTCATTCAGTCTGCAACCGATCTGGATCACGTCTCCTTGTATTTATTTAAACGCATATGTATTCCACAAGTCAATAACTTAGGTAGAAATGAATTGCAGTGATTAATGTAACCATGTAACTTCCAGGTGAAGCAAAACCAAGTTTGTGTATAAATGAAAATCAATCACAGAAAATCAAATAGAGATGTAGGAGTGAAAGGAGAATAAGAAATTGGTTGTGAAATGTATCACGAGCCCAAGCTTTGTAAGAAGTGAAAGATCAAGTAAAATCTCATCTCTCTGTAGTGAAGCAAAGTTGCTCTGTTTTACTGCGGTAATATATAAGTCTTTAGTTTTATGTATTCATTCTAAAGAATGTTGGTTTTTGCATGCCGCACATCTTCTTCATATTTACATGTGTAAATGTTGTTTACATTTACGGTCTGTAAATCAAATCAAGATTTCCACATATTTCAAAGTGGTAAAAGTTATATTTTAATGCACAGTAAATTCGACATAAGTTTCACTTAGATGTTTTTGGTTCTTATGTTTTAGCAAGAAATATCTTATTATAAAGTTTGTTTAAGATTGGGTTATGAGAAGTTAAAGAAGTATGTGAAGTTAACTTGTGCGAATTTAATCTTCGTAAAGTTAAAGAAGTTTGCAAAGTAAATTTGTGTGAAGAGCGAAGTTCATTTATGTGAGGTTCCATTTATACAAAGTAAATTATTGCTAAGTTAACTGCGCATTTATGCTAAGTTCAACTGCGCAGTAAAAGTTTAAATGCGTAGTTAATATGTGAAGGAAAGTGTTCGGAAAAAATTAGAGCAAAGTATATATTAGGAGAAGCGAAGTCCTAAAGAAAAGAAAAAGAAAAATATTTATTTATTGCGCAGTTCAATCTTTTGACTGCGTGGTGTTTTTTTACCTTGATCTGGTATCAAAACTTGGTTTACGGAGAAAGGAAATTCTATTTACAAAAAGGGAAAAGTGATTAAGAATGGATTCCACTTCAGGTAATTTGCAAACTCCAATATTTTTAGGAAAAAATTATGAATATTGGTCTCTAACTATGAAAGCTTTGTTCAGAGGTCAAGATGTATGGGAAATAGTTCAGAATGGCTATGTAGAACCAACAGATCTGACAGCATACAACAATCTCACACAAGCTGAGAAGGATGTCTTGAGGGAACAAAGGAAGAAATATGGAAAGGCATTATTCCACATACATCAAGCGACACATGAATCCATAATCCCAAGAGTAGCACCAACAACGTCAGCTAAGGAAGCATGGGACACACTGGAAACTTCCTATCAAGGTTTGAACAAGGTAAAGACTTCCAGACTACAAATTCTTAGAAGAGATTTTGAATCTCTATCAATGAAAGATACAGAGTCAGTAGAATCATTCTATACCCGTGTTATTGGTCTGGTTAATCAAATAAAGTCTCATGGAGAAAATATAGGTGACCAAAGGGTTGTTGAAAAAGTTCTTAGAGTTCTTCCAAAGAAATTTGAATCTTTAGTTGTGACCCTGGAGGAAAACAAAGATCTGTCCCAATTTACTATTGATGAGTTGCAAGCCTCATTACTCAATCATGAACATAGAATTAGCAGTTCAGATGCATCACTGGAAGGTGCATTCACAGCACAGTCATCCATAAGCCATGGAAGAGGCAGAGGAATATCAAACTCTAGAGGCAAAGGAAGAATTTCTTTCAGAGGAGGTCTCAGCAGCAGCCCTGCACATGTTGCTGGTAGAGGTCAGAATCAGATCCTCAGTCAGCCAAGTGGACAGAGGTATGATAAATAAAAAATTCAATGTCATTACTGTAAAAGGTTTGGACACTTCGCATCTAAATGCAGGAAGAAGCAGTATGACCAAGGAAAGCAAGGTCAATTTCAGTCAAGCAACAACAACACTTTGAACAACTCATTGTTCTTAGCATGTGCATCTCCACTTGAATGCAATGTTGTCCAAGAAAATTCAAATGACATATGGTATTTAGACTCGGGCTGTAGCAATCATATGACTGGTAATTTAAATCTATTTTCTAGTCTAGATAAATCAGTTCAAACTGATGTCACACTTGGAAACAATATTCAAGTTATTGTTTTGGGTAAGGGTACTGTTGATATTCTAACCAAATAGGGGGAGCATAAATTTATGCCTGATGTTTATTATGTTCAAGGTTTGAAGCATAATTTGATGAGTATTAGACAACTGATGGAAAAAGGTTACAGAGTTCATATGACAGGAAAGCATTGTCTGATCAAGGACATATATCCAAGCAATCGATTAGTAGCCGAATTACAGATGACAAGCAATCGCTTGTTTCCTTTAAGGATCAGGCCAATCATAAAAAGAAAAATAGCTCAAGTTGTTCATGGAAGTAAGAATAAAAATTATGAAGCTGCATTTGACGCAGAAAGTAAAGAAGCATAAATTCACTGCGACAAGGAAGCAAAAGATAGCAACAAAGAAATTCAAGCATTGTTTCAAACAGAAATAAAGGATGAATCCTGGTTATGACACTTCAGATTTGGACATCTGAATTTTGGTGGGATGAAGCTACTACACATGAAGGACATGGTGAAAGGATTTCCATTGATTGAAAACGCAGAGAGAATTTGTGAAGGCTTTTTTTTTGGAAAACAACACAGAGAGACTTTTCCAGTCGGAAAATCAAACAGAGCTCGCACACCACTTGAAATTGTGAACTTTGATATTTGTGGACCGATGCAAACACCGTCCATGGGAGGATGCACTTATCTTCTCACATTTATTGATGATTTCACAAGAAAAACCTGGATATATCTTATAAAACATAAATTTGATGCGTTTGGTTGTTTTCAGCAGTTCAAGGCACTTGTGGAGAAGTAGAGTGGTTACAACATCAAGATATTAAGAACAGATAGAGGTGGTGAGTATGTTTCAAATGATTTCTTAATTTTTTGCAAAAATCATGGCATACAAAAGCAATTCACTGCGCATTATACACCACAGCAAAATGGTATCACAGAGAGGAAGAACATAACCATTATGGAGATGGCACACAGTATGTTGACAACCATGCATCTGTCAAATGAATACTCGGTTGAAGCAGTGGAAACTGCTATATACATAGTGAATGGATGTCCAATGAAGAGCGTGAAGAACAAAGTTCTACGGGAAGCATGGACAGGTATGAAACATAGTGTTTCACATTTAATTTTTTTTGATTGTGCAGCATACGCACATGTTCCAGATGAGATAAGAAGGAAATTAGACAACAAACGACAAAAATGCATTTTTATTAGGTATTCTGAAGACACAAAAGCATACAAGTTGTATGATCCAGTCGCAAGAAAAGTTATCATCAATCGAGATGTTCAATTTGTAGAAAATGAAGCATGGGATGGAACTATAGAGAAGAATGTTAAAATCATGTCACATGTTGAACATGATGACATCTCAGAAGATTTGGTTAAGACTCCGCATGGGAATCAGAACTTCGCATCTCCGTCTACTCCCAAGATTGCGCAGCATGTTTCAACACAAGGAACTCCGACACAAGTCGCAGTTCAAGCTACTCCAACAAGCACACCAAGTGCGCAGCAAACTCCATCAGGAAGTTCACGCAGGTCGACACCAGCAACTCCAAAAAAGACAAGAACTCTGCATGAGATATATGAGACTGGTACACCTAATTCATTCTCAGTTTTTGCATTATTTTCTCAAGTCAATGATCCTCTAACATTTGAAGAAGCTGTTGAAGATAAAGTTTGGGCACAACACATGGATGAAGAAATAGAATGTATTGAGAAGAATCAAACATGGGAATTAGTTGATGTTCCTAAGGACAAGGATGTGTTAAGCGTGAAATCGATTTATAAGACCAAGCAAGATGCTGATGGAAATGTGCAGAAGCACAAGGCAAGATTGGTATCAAGAGGATTCACACAACAGCCTGGCATAGACTTCAATGAAACTTTTACAACTGTAGCACGAATGGACACTATCAAAACATTTTTGGCCATCGCAGCTCATAAGACATGGCCTGTTTATCAAATGGATGTTAAGTCTGCATTTTTAAATGGTTATTTGGAAAGTATATATGGGGTAGCCACAAGGCTATAAAGTCCTAGGACAAGGACACAGAGTATACAAACTGAAAAAGACACTTTATGGTTTGAAACAAGCTCCTAGAGCTTGGAATAGTCGCATTGACTCTTACCTCATTCAGAATGGATTTCACAGAAGTGAATGTGAGCCAACGTTGTACACAAAAATAAACAAGCAAGGTAATAAGATAATTGTATGCATGTATGTAGATGGTTTAATATTTACTGGTGATTTTGGCATAGAAGAATTTAGATCAATCATGGAAAGTGAATTTGAAATGACTAATTTGGTGCTTATGAAGTATTTTCTAGGCATTGAAGTCCAACAGACTGAAAATGGGATATATATATATCTCAGTGAAAGTATGCAAGTGATGTCTTGAATAGATTTAAGATGTTAAATTTCAAGACATCCCCAACACCAGTGATAACAGGTTTGAAATTGAGCAAGGATGATGATGAATCCAATGTAGATCCTACATTGTTCAAAAGGCTTGTTGGAAGCCTTATGTATCTTACTGCAACAAGGCCATACATCATGTATGGAGTTAGCTTAATATCAAGATTCATGGAGTCACCAAAAGAATCTCATTGGCAAGTAGGTAAAAGAATTCTGAGGTATGTAAGTGGAACAAAATACTTTTGTATTTTGTATTCAACCTCAGAAAATTTCAAACTCATTGGATACACTGATAGCAATAACGGAGGCAGCATGGATGACACAAAAAGCACATATGGGAATACATTTCATGTAGGAACAGGTGTTGTATCATGGGATTCAAAGAAACAACCCATAGTAACTCTTTCGTCAGCAGAAGCAGAGTATGTCGCAGCTACAAGCGCTACATGTCAAGCCGTTTGGATGCGGAGGATGTTAAGTGATATGTCGCGGAACAAGCAAGAACCCACATTCATTTACTACGACAACAATTTAGTTATCGCACTGTCAAAGAATCATGTGTACCACAAGATAACCAAGCACATCGACACAAGGTATCATTTTATCAGAGAATTGATAAACAACAAGGAAATTTGTTTATAATTTTGCAGGTATGAAGATCAGGTAGCAAAAATATTTACAAAACCATTGGCAAGGGACACATTCCAATATCTGCGAAGTTGTTTGGGAGTGACAAGTTCTGCACAGTGAACTTTGTCATGAACAGAGCATGTTTCAGCTCTGAAATATTTTGTAAAATTTATTTTTGTTTAATGATCCCCATCCGCTCATAATTAAGGGGGAGTGTTGGAAAATCATAATTAAGAGATGATTGCGTATCTAATCTGCATCAACTTTGTCAGTCACTCTGTCAGTTTATTTGTCAATCTGTTATGTCAGTGAGTCAGTTAGTCTGCAACCAATCTGGCTCACGTCTCCTTGTATTTATTTAAACGCGTCTGTATTCCGCAAGTCAATAACTTCTTAGGTAGAAATTAATTGCAGTGATTAATGTAACCCTGTAACTTCCAGGTGAAGCAAAACCAAGTTTGTGTATAAATGAAAATCAATCACAGAAAATCAAATAGAGATGTAGGAGTGAAAGGAGAAGAAGAAATTGGTTGTGAAATGTATTACGAGCCCAAGCTTTGTAAGAAGTGAAAGATCAAGTAAAATCTCATCTCTCTGTAGTGCGGCAAAGTTGCTCTGTTTTACTGCGGTAATATATAAGTCTGTAGTTTTATGTATTCATTCTCAAGAATGTTGGTTTTTGCATGCCGCACATCTTCTTCATATTTACCTGTGTAAATGTTGTTTACATTTACGGTCTGTAAATCAATCAAGATTTCCACATATTTCACAGTGGTAAAAGTTATATTTTAATGCGCAGTAAATTCGACATTAATTTCACTTAGATGTTTTTGGATCTTATGTTTTAGCAAGAAATATCTTAATATAAATTTTGTTTAAGATTGGGTTATGCGAAGTTAAAGAAGTATGTGAAGTTAACTTGTGCGAAGTTAATCTTCGTAAAGTTAAAGAAGTTTTCAAAGTAAATTTCTATGAAGTGCGAAGTTCATTTATGTGAGGTTCCATTTATGCAAAGCAAAGTATTGATAAGTTAACTATGCATTTATGCTAAGTTCAACTGTGCAGTAAAATTTTAAATGCGCAGTTAATATCTGCATAGTTAATCTGTGAAGTAAAGTGTTCGGAAAAAATTAGAGCAAAGTATATACTAGGAGAAGCAAAGTCCTAAAGCAAAGAAAAAGAAAAATCTTTATTTACTGCGTAGTTCAATCTTTTGACTGCACGGTGTGCTTTTCCCTTGAGACGAGAAGCTACAATATCTATCCCTTCGATGTGTAATGAAAGGATATACTTCGTTGGGATATTGTACATGCATGGTTATCAGGCCTAACACTATAAAACTTTGAATTCGATCGGATATGATAATATGTTAGATAGATTGAAAACTTGGATGGGACCTAAAGAACAAGCCAAATCCATTTTTGTCTCTCTGACCCAATTATTAAAAGTCGATAACAGGTTGTGTGGTACTAGTGAATATGGAAGCCATTCAAAAGGATAGCTACTTTACAAAAAATGTTAAAATTATGGAATTATTTTAAGAGGAGAAATAAGTCTAGCGATGCAAAGTAGTTCTCCCATTTGTTGCTCAGGGATTTCCTTGTTGAATATTAATGGTTGTCACAATTGTTTTATGGTTTCCCCCCCTCAAAACTACCAGTCATATATACTCATAAGTTTATTTTATAAGTGGTGTGATCCTCGCCAATAATCACACCATTTTAGTTAGAAGTAGACACCATTTTAGTTAGAAGCAGATGAACCTGCAGGGATCCTTTATCTTCAAAGAGACGATTCTAGGATGCATTCAAACATAAAAATAAGCATTGTATCTTGGGTTAATGTTTTATCTGCACACAACCTACACTAGGATGATTTACCTCTAGAGGGGCATGAATTTTTTATCTGAGCATTGTTCCAAACTTAAGTAGACAAATAACAATAATAGTTCAAAAATTCGAAAATGAAGTATTGAACTCATGGAAATTACACATTCAAACGACATTCTGGTATCATGCCCATAAACCTGTTAGAAAAACAGGATCGCAGAGCAATAACAATTAACAAGATGCAAATATAAATCACATAAAACACATTACAAGAGAGACACCAATATAACATGGTTCACCCAAGATGGGCTACGTCCACACAGAAATTCTTAGTCCTTCTTATTATACCATCCATCAAAATGAAGGGATACAACCTGCAGCACATCTGTTGCAGCTTCCTCTTCACTCTCACTCAGTCTCTCTTACACAATCACAGAGATCTTTTCAATGCTAAAATACATTACACAACCGTATTACAGTGTCTTCCTTTTAAAGGGGAATTAACATGGGAAATACCACGGGCTACCCAATACCATGGGCTCGTAAACTGTTGGCTAGCAAAAAACCCAAAAATTTCTTTCAAGGGCACTACCCCCACACCCCATCCACTGGGATGAGTGTACAGTCCACCTGCACAGCATATAAAACTGGGGTACAAACACGACTGAAATAAACAACATCTCTGAATCAGGAAGATCAGGCTCCACAACCAGTAATCTCCCACTTGGATACTGATCACAACAACTCCACCGCTGCTGCACTTGCTAGACTATGCTCTGAAACTTAGACCTGGAAAATTTATCATCTTCGCGTTCATGCTTGAAGGCCAACTGAAACCGAGAAAGAACTCAGTTTCTATTTGGTTACTACCTTTTCCAACATGTTTGCAGGATTTTGGCTAGTGTGTATCTTTTCCATCTTCAACAATTCATCTTCTAGAACAAACCGTATGAAATGGTACTTGAGCTATATATGTTTAATATTAGAATGGAAGGATGAGTTCTTTGCAACATGAATGGAAGTCTAGCTCTCACTGTACAACCTGTTATTCTCCTACTTCTTACCCAATTCCTCCATGTACCTTTGTAACCAAATCATCCCTTTACTAGCCTCTGTAGCAGCAACATACTCCACTTCCATTGTTAAAAGTGCAAGAACCTTTTGTAGTTTCAAAATACAACTTAATGTTGTTCCACCTACATTAAAGACATACCCTGTGGTGCTTCCCCTGCTATCTTTATCACATGCCATATCTGCATCAACATATCCCTGTAGAACATTGTCTGAACCTCCAAAACATAATGAATGAGTGGTAGTACCTCTCAAATACCCGAGAATCCACTGTACTACCTTCCAATTTTCTTTACCTGGAATGTTCATATACTTGCTCACAACTCCCACTACATGTGCAATATCTGGTCTTGTGCACATGGTGGCATACATCAAGTATTCAACTACTGATGAATAGGGAACCTTGGCAATGTATTCTATCTCTCCTATGTCTTCAAACACACCTCCTTACTTAGTTTGAAATGGTTGTCCAAAGGTGTACTAACTAGTTTTTCATTTTGCATTCTAAACCTCTCCAATAACTTTTGTATGTACTCACCCTGAGTCAATGTCAATTTGCGATTTTTGGTGTCTCTTGTTATTCTCATACCAAGGATTAGCTTTGCAACACCCAAATCGTTCATCGCAAATGAATTAGCTAATTTCCTTTTGAGCACATTTATATCCTGCATGTTAGACCCTACAACAGGCATGTCATCCACATACAATAACAAGATAATATTTATTCCATTATCTAGCCTCTTGAAATAAACAAAGTGGTTATAATGAAATCTACTATAACCTTGTGTTGTCATAAACCTATCAAATTTTAAATACCACTCCTTGGAGCTTGCTTCAATCCATACAAGATATTCTTCAACCTGCATACTAAGTTCTCCTTCCCTTTGACCTCATACCCCTATGGCTGCTGCATATAAATCTCTTCCTCAAAATCCCCATGGAGAAAGGCCATTTTTACATCTAACTGTTCAAGATGCAAATCTTATACCACCACTAGACTTAAAATAGTTCTAATTGAAGTCATTTTAACAACAGGAGAAAATATTTCATCAAAATCTATACCTGTATTTTGTGCAAACCCCTTTACAACAAGTCTGGCCTTGTACTGCTTCTTGCCTCCATCTTCTTCCTTCAACCTGTAAACCCATTTATTCTACAATGCTCTTTTACCAGTAGGCAACTGAACCAAATCCCAAGTCTGGTTTCTTACCAATGAGTCCATCTCATCATTCATGCCTTTCTCCCACTTATTTTTAGTTTCCACCTGCATTACTTCTTCATAACATTTTGGTTCACCAGAGTCAGTCATCAATACATAATAGATTGAAGGAGAGTATCGGTCAGGGTGTCTACTTGACCTGGTATATCTTCTAACACTTGTAGGAATTTGAGGTACCTGCTATTGTTCTTGATTTTATGGCACCTTTGGAACTTTATTTTCTTTAATTTCATCAAGCACAGTGTACTCTGTGTCTTTCTTTCCCTATTTATTTTCCTGCAATTGATCTTTATACATGACCTTTTCATTGAATACCACATTTATACTCCTAAAGATTTTGTTATTTTCACAATCCCATAAGCGATAACCAAAATCATCAATCCCGTATCCCATAAAGGTACATTTCTTGGATTTAGCCTCAAGCTTTGTTCTATTTTCTTTATCAATATGGACAAATGCTTCACAACCAAAAGTTCTTAAAAATGAGTAGTTTACCTTTTTTACATGTCCATGCCTACTCTGGAATCCCACCATCCAAACCACTTGAAGATGCTCTATTTATTAAGTAAACAATAGTATCTACAACATTTTCCCAAGACTATAAGGGAAACCCTGCATGCAATCTCATACACCTTGCACGTTCCATGATTGTTTTGTTAATCCTTTCTGACACACCATTTTCTTGTGGTGTTTCTGGGACTGTCTTCTCTCTACGAATCCCATGGTATGAACAATAAATATCAAACTTGATCCGCATCATAGTAGGTAATTCATCGATGTCGATAAAACTTCGACAAGTTTCGAATCGACATGACTTCGACAAATTCAATAGTTTCCGAATTCAACACAACTCCGACGAGTCTTGACTTCGACATATTGCAACACACTCCGCACCTTCAACATGTTCATCAGCCTCACAGTTTGTGACATCGACAAGCAGCATCAACATGCGACCAACGACTATCGAGCTTCGACAGAATATCTCTTTGTCTTCCAGTTGACTGTAACGGTTGAGCTATTGAAACCATTCTAATTTCTTCTTTGTAACTGAACATAAAGGGTAGGAACCCAAGCGTCTCAGAATTCTATATAAGCATGTATAATATTGTAACATACATCAGAATCAATCAGTTTTTGATCTGTTTGCAAGTAATAGAAGAACAGTTCACATTCCTGCATATTGTCTATGCGTATTTATGTTATTTGTGTTGCGTAATCTTGCTTTTGCTCAATCTGCTTATTAAGCTTCCACCATAACAAATCCGACTAATTCAGTCGAACTGTTGTCCCCCTCATGCTTCCTGGACACGACCCGGATCATTGGTATCAGAGCACACTCAGTTTTTCGTGCTTAAGTTCTGCGTATACACTTCTCTCAAAGTTACCTGACTTATGCCAGTTCAAACTCGCTCACAATCTCAGCAATCCAAGGAGACACTAACTCCAGAAATGACAAAAGAAACATACGATAGACATGTAGTTGACGAGACAACACGGCTTATTGATCAAGCTCTGGCTCGACAACTAACTGAAATATTCGCACAGTTCAATGAGATTCTCTTATGATTCGCTTCGACGTCTAGAGGATCCTCGACAAGAACTCACTCCGATAAAATCAGCCCCTTCAAAGTGCAAATGAATTTGGGCATACCGAATCTTGAAGGTAAGATTGACACGAAACCTGTCGACAATTGGGTGCAACAATTGGAATCCTATTACGCCGTAAATCAACTCTCTGAAGCTGAAAAAGTCACCATTGCATCCTTAAAGATGTCAAACTCTGTGCACTGATGGTGGGAGAACCTCTCTACAAATATGGATAAAAGCGGAGACCCCATCGACACATGGGATAAATTTGTCGAACACATCCGAAAGGAATTTTACCTGCCTAAATACCTTGAGCAGCAGTATAAGAAGTGGCAGCAGTGTTGTAGGTACAACAAATCCCATGTTCTAATGGAACATGGGAGCCCCAAAATTTTTCACTACAAAGGTAATGGTTTATGTTCCTTTGTCTTTATGAGGCTTTTTGCATCATGTTTGTTATGATTTTATGCCTTTGCATTGTTTTCTTTTAATTAGAGTTTTTTCCCTTTGAAAAGTTCCATTTTTTTACTATTTTTTGAAAGTTTCGGGAAGCTTTGATTCCTATCAAAAGGTCATCTTCCATCCCGCAAGCCCGCGATCCCGCAATCCCACAATTACGGATTGCGGGAGTTTGTTTTTCTCTTTTGAGTTTTTTCCATCCCGCAACCCGCAAGTTGTGGATTGCGGGAAGACCGTGTAAATATGTTTTTTGAACTTTTCGTTCCCGCAACCCACAACCCACAATTGCGGATTACGGATTGTGGAAAGTGGTTTGAATAATAAAATGCGTGGTTTGTTTCCACAACCCGCAATTGCGGATTGCATAAAGGTTATTTTATATCAAAGGTTGTTTTCGATAACGCAACCCGCAATTGCGGATTGCAGGAAGTTGTTGAATAAATTTTCAAACTTTGTAATCCCACAACCCACAATTTGTGAATTGCGGATTACAGAAATATCTGTTTTTTTTAATAAACCTGCTTTCAATCCCACAACCCACAATTGTGGATTATGGGTTGCGGGAAGGATGTACATACCCGCGAAATTGGCTCCCGCAACTTATCTCTCGCAAATATCAAGAATTGATCTCAACCGTTGATCGGTTTTGATCCGACGACTCAGATTTTACTCGTTCAAATTATTAAATAGGTCATTTTCCCTATTTTTCCCTATCATTTTTTAATTTGAAAAATTACCTTGCTGCTTGAATTTCACTGTGATTTTTTACCAGGGGTGCCTTACCCGCCATTTTCAGCTAAAGTAGGTTCGTTTTCTCTGTTCCTTTGTTCGGTTATTTACAGTTTTGATTATTTTGGGATTGTTTCTTATTGTTGTTTATCTATTTGACAGAATTTCTCCACTTTGCAAACATGTCGCACAACACACGTTCTAAGACTACCCTGAAAGACCAATTAAGCAAGGACCCAAATTTTGGCGTCTTCTCGAACACCAGTGGGAAAATCACTGAAACCTACCAGGTGGACTGGTCTAAAACCTACTTGATATTTGACAATGATGACCTATCCGACATTGAGAATCACCGCCAAGCCTATGATAAAATTAGGGATTCCCAGCTTCATGCAATTGCTACCAGACCTGCCATCATGCCTTATATCGATGCAATTAAATGGATAGTAGAGCATGCCAACCCCAAAGACCTCTCGTTCAATGATAGCGCGGGTTCACAATTAGCCACGTTCCGTCCAGAAGTATTTGCCAAGGAATTTTCCCTTAGACCACCTGTGCAGATCCTTAATACAACATTCCTGGATTCTACTAACACCAAGTTCAATTTCAATGAAATGCTTAAATCTTGGATGCACAAACTAGCTAGCTTTATGCGCAGGCCTAACAACGTATACCCAGTGTCATGGTTTAAATTGGTCCAAGCAAGAAGGAAGAAGATGAGGAGGTTCATTTGCAAGATCCTCATTTTCTTGAAGGGTCCTTAAATATGAATGAAAAGAAGATCCGATATTCCCTCAGCATTCTCCATGACACTCAAGCATTGGTGTCAAATTCTTGTTGGAGAGCTACTTCATTGGAGGAAACATCCTTCCTTGAAGACATGGAGAAGATTCAAAGAGCAACGTGCCACATCAAAGGTAATATCATGTATTTTCTTTTTGATAGAAACCATTTGTTTGATCTTAATTAATTGTTACATGATGCATACTTGAAGAATAATGAGGATATTCATAAGGTCACAATTCAAAATGAGCAACTTCTTGAAAAGTTGCAAGATACTTGTTTTTCCTCGTATGTTTCAGATTGTCAAATGGTAGATTTTTTGGAGGATTCTCATGACATGGTGGATCATGAGAAATGTGGAAAATTGAATGTCCTTGAGGTGTTTGAAGATGAAATTAAAGAGATCCAAACACTTGATGTGGTGGAAGAGGAACCTGAATTGTCTCTTGATGAAGGTTATGCAATTTTTAAAGAAGAGCATGATTCCTCTACATTGGAACCAATCTATGACAAAGGTTTCACACTTTTGAAGGAGATGCATGATATTACCCATATGGATCCTTCCCATGATGAAACTTTTGCACTTTTTGATCATTTGGGTGAGTTAGTTAATTCTCCTACATCCTACAATTCCATGTTTTGCAGCATTAGTCTCAATGAAGAATGGTGAAAGGGTTCTTTTTTATGGTGCCACATGAGGAGTATGGAACTCCTAGATTTACTTTTTATGATGATATGGTTGGAGCACATTATTATTCACATTTGCAGCAGCATCCTTTGTTACTTTATGATGATTCACATCTACATGGATGCACCTATGATATGCATTTGAGTCACTTGAAGACTCATGGTTTTGCTTGCTCAACACTTGATTCATTTGATGTTGGAGGAACTTCATCCAACACTCGGGTGAATAGATTTATGATTGGAGAAAATTTTTGTTGGAAGCCACATAAGTTTTTATATATTTATGATTCTCACATTCAGGGATGTATGGGTGAGACTTCTTTGAGTAATTTGAAGTCTCCTTGTTTTTTCTGCTCATTATTTGGTTCATATTTTAGTGGAGATTCTTCATTCACTTCTTGGATGAAAGAATACATGGCTGAATATTTTGATGCATATCAAATCCTTTTGGAGCAGCATTATAGGACATGGGATCCTCACCTATGTCATTGGAGCATATTTGATTGGTCACTTGAAGCTTGTATGCACTTGGAAAATGGTGGTCTACTTGCTTGGAGGTATAAGCACTTTCATGATTCTTTGATGAAGCACCTCCTTGATGTACATTTTCATTATGTTGTTATGTACTTTGATGATATATATTTTGCACTCATGATGTTTGGAAGAATGCATACAATAAAATGGGATCCAGGAGTCCTCTTATCTGATGGTATGGGTTGGAGAGCACTCCTAATTGTTGGGGCGCAGTACAAGCAATGGGAGCCTGGAATAATTTTTGTCTCATTGGTTTCAAATTATTTGGGGAAACAAGCAGTATGGGAGATGGATTTCCCACTTAATAAAGTGATTTTTATCAGAGTAGTGTAGCAACAAGCATGGTGGTTCCTCTCTAAAATATTCATGGAATCTCAAAGACTCAAGGTTGGGCAATTCAATGGCAACTTCAAAGAATTATATAGAAAGCAGGTTCTTCAACACCCATGTTTGAAATTGCTTGAGGACAACCAATATTGGGAAGGGAGGATTTGTCATGTCCAAAATTGGCATTGGGGCACAATGGCCTAAGCACATTGGACATATTCATTATAGTTTGTCAAATTGATGCTAAGGGTCAAATAATTACCAAGGAGGAAAATTACTAGTTTCCTACGTTTGGGGTGGAAGCTTTGGGATTTGGAATAAGGGGAATAATAAATGATGTATGAACATTAGAATGGCATAAATATTTAATAAATGAGCTAAATAAATATATAAAAGTGAAAATAAAAGTGGCATTTGATCATGAAGACACATGGAGGAAGGGGGACCCACATATGGATAGATTTCCCCACTACACTTGGCATCATTCTCTCAACAATTCGAATTCAAGGTGAATGGTAACATAATTGGGGGAGTTCAAAAGGTATTATTCATTGCATGAATCATCCAAGGTCTAAATAGAGAGGAAGAGTAACTCCCATGGAAGAGGAAGAGGCAATTTGGAGCTAGTGAGACACTTTGGGCTAGATTCCCTAGCTCTATGACAACAATGATGAAGATGCTATGACACCTATGACACAAATCAGACCTGAAGGCTAACATATGACATATATGACATGTCAAGGATAAAAATAGCCTCCAAGAGAGTTCTCAAGGGATTTAGGGAAGCTAAGATGCTTCCACATGTGATTTGGTGGAAGTGGGAGACTAGGAATTGTTGTACAAGTGGCGTTCTTTGGAATCTCTTCCCAACTTGAGTTGGAATGAGTCTCTTGGAAGGAATTCGACTCATGGAGGACATTAGAAGTTTATAAATGTCAATAAAAAATAATGAAACCATATTTTGATCATTTGAGAAATTTTCAATTGCATTTGTGAAGAGGGAGAGCTAGTGGATGACTAGTTTCTTGCCTTAGCCAATTTCGAGGGTGAACAATTTCCATCCAAGTTGGTAATTGGAAAGGCCATTCAAACCTTTCATTTGGAGATTTAATGGAGTGTTTATTTGTAGGTGTAAGATACAGGGCAGCTCATGGTTTCTTCTAGTGCAGCACACTCTCTCAACCTTTTCCAGTTTTGATGGCATATTCTTGACCCTCGAGGGAGGATGTTTTTGGTGAGCTCTTGTAATCTTTGGGAGAGATTATCATGATATATTTTTGTTGTAATATGATTAATATACTCTTTTATTCATCCCCAAAAAATTTCAGGTCGAAATACCAAGTGGTTATATGTAAAATGGATTATTAATTAGAAAATAGTGACCATTCCCCCACTAGATTGATGTATGCCAATGTAGTGATAATGATTTCGAATGGAAGAATATTTATCTGATATATTTATGATGTATGGAATTCCATTTATGATTATTATAGGTTTCATTTTCATCACTTGAGAATTTGGAGCCATCTTGCTCAGTTTTATTTTATTTGAAGAAGATTTCATGCTATTTCCCCCAAGGTCGAACTAGTGATTTTTGCTGCTGATTGGGAGAAGGTTAGAACAGAATTAATAATTGATTAATGGTGAAAATGAGACATAAATAATGTCCCCCAGAAATACCCTACCTCTGTTCATAATTTCGAGTGAGTTTGGAGGCATTTGGAGAGTCATTTTCAGTACTTACCCTGGGGGGATTTGAACTCCAAATTGCTAGTTAAATTCCATACTTTGTCCATAATATTAAACAAGTTTTCAGAAGTATTTTGATGTTCATAAATGATCCATGAACATAATAATCAAGTACAAATATCATTGATACACCTTCATTGAATATTTAGAGGCATTTGGATCCAATTGGATACCTAGAGACCAATACTAGTCAAAGGAAAATTACTAGTAAAGTTCCCTACATTGGCCAGATTGAAAGATGATTTGGAGAAGCATTTTAAAGGTACAAAAGAATCCATGAAACACATATATATGTTCTAACATCATCCATATACCTTCTCAAAATATTTGGGAGCATTTAGGGAAAATTGGAGACCTGGGCATCAAAACTAGTCAAAAGTCGAATTTGGGGAAAAAGTGAAAAATTGGTCCTTTTAATAAAATTCTTAAAAAGGGACATTACACCTTATGTCGATCAACTTAGACTATTTTTCCTAGGCCCCAATTCTCCTGCATCAGGAACATATAACTGCTCTGAGAGAATCTACGCTCGACAAAACCTATTTTTGTATTTGAAGCACTTGGAAATCATCGCAAACATGACCTCAAATATGAAGGGATCTCTAAAACTAATTATTCCTTGAAATTTTTTTCATGTTGCAATAATAGGCTGATTTTGTGTGCATATACTATTAATTTGAATTCCATGGAAAATGATGTTGTTATTAAGGACTTGTAGGAGTTCACTATGTCTCAACGGAACACCAAACAACATTCGAAATATATGCAAGAGGTATCATTTAGCAACAACCAAGTAAAGGAGACCCCCTCTATATTCAATATGAAGATACTCAAAGCACTACTGGAGCTGAGCAAGAGTTTAGGTGGTGAGAAATATATAAGTTTTTTAGAAATGAAGAGTATTAGTGAACTAGCGTGGAAGAAATACTGATATATCAAAATATCAAGCGATCAAGACTCCATAAAGCAACAGCAAGAACTGATATTTTCCACTGAGAGGAAGTAATAAGTTGGCTTATACCCAATATCGGTGTTACATCGTGCATCCTGAAGAATTCTTAGGCAAAGGAATCACTTCCATTCAACCATCTCATTTGGAGAAGGCCTATAAACTTCCCGTAGCTAAGGTTAACATGACAATTGAGTGGGTTGAATACTTGAAACTCAATTGGATAGAATTTATTAAGCAAGCATGGATGCCTTGGAAGCAGTTTCAACAAAGGAAAGTGGTGAGTACGAGACAAAAATGTTAAATTAAAGAATCCTTATCGGGTAGCCACAGCTCTTTTGTGTAGATTATATGGGACAGTAAGCACATCAAATTTCAAGCTCCAATGGACTCCACTGTTATATCATGTCATTGTGTGCACCACAAAGTTGAACTCAGAAGCCATTATTTACGCAAACATGGAAGATGCAATTAGGAAGGTGCAACATGGTATTATTGTGGAAAAATATGAATTCCATATGCCTTCATATCTGCTTTATATAATATGTATCCTCCACAACTTCCTAGGCATGGGATGGTAATGGAATCCTGAAGAAACACCCATACATGTGTGCTGCCAAGCATTGTGGGCACAAAATCAAGCCAGTTATTATAAACAAATTTATGAAGAATTCATTGTTCCTTTGTACAATATTATCTACGGGAAGTCATCTAATTGCATGTCTGGAAATGCCATCAATACAGTAACTAAGTTGGGGGATTGGTACCTGATTGAGAAAGGGACTTATTTGCGTATTTATGGGGGAACTAAGGCCCCTTACATCTTCCGTAAGCATGTTACTGACTACATGGTTCTCAAGTAAATTGCGATGATACAAACCTTCATAGATGGGGTAGTATTAATTCCTTAAACAATGCTAAGAAGGAATCGTGACCACCCACTATCCTGTCATGGATAAACAGGCATATGCCGTATACAAAGCATTAAAGTAGTTCAGGCCATATATTATTAAGAACAGAACTAAAGTTGTGGTTCCCCATCCAGCCATCAGATCCCTTTTCATTCAAAATGAATTGGGAGAAAGGAGAGGAAATTGGGTCACCGCTCTTCAAGAATACAATTTAGAATTTAAACCAGCCACCATTATTAAAGGTCAAGGCCTATGTAAATTGCTCACTCAACACCCAATAGATGAAGAGTGAGATTCGGAAAACGAGGCTGAACTAAATACAGCTGAAGTCTGCCCTATCTTCATGGCGCTTGAATCCTGGTACAGAGACTTATTGCACTACTTGCAACAAGGGTACCTACTAGAGCATTGGAGTTCTAAGCAAAGAAGAGCACCCCGTTTGATATCGGCAGCTTACTAGATCATTGATGGAATACTTTTCAGAAAAAATTATGATGGTATCTTTCTCAGATGTTTAGAGAAGGAATATTCAAGTAAGGTGGTCAAAGAGCTACATGATGGCCCTGCTGGTGGGCATTATTCCAGAGACATGACAGCTCACAAGATACTGAGGGCTGGATATTATTGGCCCACTTTGTTAAGAGATTCTCATGCCAGTATGCACGTAATTGCGATGTATGCCAAAGAAGTGCTGGGAAATTACCCAAGGCAGCAGGACCCTTACAACCGGTCATCATATCAGAGCCTTTTGAACAATGGGGCATAGATGTCATTGGAGAGATAAAACTGAATTCTTCTTTGTAGCACCGTTATATCTTAACAGCCACAGACTATTTTACGAGATGGACAGAGGCTATCCCATTGCGCAAAATCAATGAAGATACAGTTATCAATTTCTTAAAAGAGAACATCATAACTAGGTTTGGGGTTCCAATTTCCCTAGTCTTTGATAATGCAACTTATTTATCGTCTTTTAAAATAAATGAATTTGTTTATGAAAGAGGAATTAAATTACATTATTTAGCCAACTACTACCCCCAGGGAAATGGATTAGCCGAGTCCTCAAACAAAAATCTCATTTGAATTCTTAAGAAAACTGTAATTGAAAACCAGAGAAATTGGCACACCGCTCTCCCAAATGCTTTATCGAAAAATAGAGTTATTCCAAAGAATGCTCTAGGCATTTCCCCATATACGCTCGTCTATGGTAAGGAATCCATCCTCCCTCCTAACCTCTTACTCCCATCCTTGCAATTGGCCCAAGCCTCCCGAGGTACCAGTAGTCAAGTTTTACACTCTAGAATTGACACTTTACTGAAACTCGAAGAATCTCGGCTCAAAGCCAAAGACCGGTTCCACCAACACCAAGACGTAGTCAAACGATGGTTTGACAAGAGGAAGTTCAGCAAAAGAAATTTTGAAGTATGTGACTTAGTCTTGAAATGGGATCATCCACATGAGGGAAATGTAATGCATACAAAGTTCCAACATCTATGGGTTGGACCTTATCTAATTTCCGAGAAACTTGGTCCCTCTACTTACAAGCTGAAAGACCTCCAGGGAGAAGAAGTAACCCTTCCTCTCAATGGCCTCGCCCTAAAGCAATACTTTGCATAGTCCCATTGAGACCTTTGTACATAAATAAATGGTTTCTTTTGTTTTCTTTTCACTTCTTTCCTTTCCTTTTTTTTTTGTTCCCTGAAAATTTTCAGTAGTTTCGTCTAATTTCTCTTGTCTTTTCACTTCCTATTTGAGTTTGTTTTTGCTTAATAAGACCCAGCCCAACTCCTGGTGTAAGTGTAGAACAAGAGCTCCGATCAAAACTCGAAATCTTGAAAGAAACAATTTTACTTATAAAGAAAATAGCCCCGCGACTTTGCCTCTACTGATCATCCTTTTGTAATGTAGAGGTCGTGTTCTATTTGGTCAAAATAACCCCAGTTAAATGACTAATGATTCAGTACTTCTTTCTCACTATCTCGAGGTCCCATCCATTTTAATATTAATGTCTGTCCCAAGGTCCTTTTGCTATTATGGACCCATGGAAAGGAAGCATGCCTCATAGGTGTATGGTATTTAAATGATCCCATGCTACAAATAAAAGCCAAAGGCACTTATATCAAAGAGTATGATTCCCAAAAATTCTTGCCTCAATGAAAGCATGGCTGAGATGAAGCAAAATTTTTAAATCAGAAAGCTATTCAGATAATTCGGCTCAAGCAAAGTTCCTCTCTGTCCATGAAGCTGGATAATCAAATAAAATCTCGCTCACACAAAAGGACATTATGGATCGAGGAACTAAAATTAAAGGATTGGATTTTTTAAGAAAGTTATTTCTGGGAGGCTCAAACAACAAAGCTGCCAATTATAGAAACATCCAAAAGGGATGCAAATAGCATGGGAATGAGGAGCAAACAAATATCCCTGTGAGGTATTGTTACGATCCTATGGAGTCCTTTCTTAGTCAAAGCACCACAAAGAAAGATTCTAAGGGAATTAACTTCATACTCTGGTCTTGAGAGAGTTTGAAAGAAGCATAAATCTACATCCCCTTTTCCAAGTGACCAATATGATAAAGAGATCACTACATTCTTGAAGGTTGAACTGTGAGGCATTTGTTACACTTGTGGCTATCATTTTAAAAGTCAGTCTGATCTTGACAAAATTTTGTTTCAGAGATCTGTGTTCACCAGCGAATCGCCAATTGTTGTTATTGCAACATCCTCCCCCAATTTTTTGTAAATATTAGGGCCTCTCCTTCTAGTGTTTTTCGAGAAGCTTGGTTTTGCCCAAGTCTTAGTTGCTCCTCTGTTTCAAACTTTCTTAAGTTTTAAATATTTCCATTTTTTCCTTGATGATTTTTTTTTGTCTAAGGCATTTCTTTTCTTTAAACACAAAGCGCACATTTAATTTGAAGTCTGCGCTAAAGGCGCAGATAGCGTGATTAAATTTGCGCTGAAAGGTGCAAGTTTTGGGTCTACACTTATCACATAGGCGCAAATCGCAAGATTAATTTAGTGCTGCCAGGTGCAAACTTTAAACCTAACATTTGCGCCATATCAATGCATCCACCTGTAGCGCAAAATCTATGCCTGAAATCCCCGTCATTAGCGTAGAACTTAAACGAAAGCCACCGCTACGTTTTCGATCCCGTTCATTTTTCCATTGGTGCATCTTTTGGGTGCAAGACTTAATGATATTTCCTCCGCTCGGCGCACCGAACCTAAACGTAAGATTGCTGTCACTAGCACTCTTTTATAAGACCTTGCCATTGGTGCATCTTTTGGGCTCAAAACTTAACAATCTCTCCTCCACCCGGCACGCAAAGCTTAAACTAAAAGTCGTTGCTACATTCGCGATCCCATCCACTTTGTAGTTGGCGCATCTTTTGGGTGCAAGACCTAACGATAGTTTCCCCGTCGCGATCATGAGCGCTGCGCTTAATAGTGCCGCTGCACTAATCCCGCGTCATCGCAACTCTTAAGTGTTGAGGACACCATTCGATGTCATTAATGCACCTCGGCTGGGTTGATGAGGCCATTTAACTCGGCTTGTGTTTCATTAATTCGCTCTGTTTTTGAGACCCGTGCCCACCAAACCCACATTAATTCACCTATTGGGAATTAACTCTTCCCCTATAGACGCAAAGAACGAAGTTCAAACAACTCATTATTCTTAAGGCCGAGAAAGATTCAAGGAGCGAATAGTGAACGTTTTGTCGGTTTTTACCAGCTTGGACATATGCGCAAACCATGAAAACCACTCCGAAAACACCAGGTAGGCACTCTCCTCCTCCATTTGCTTGTTACGAGGATTAGCTCCATTCAAGGTTTTTTTTGACAATCTAAAAGATGAAATTTTTCTTACGCACAATTATTTTTAGTCACCCACATGGTCGTTTTGTCTTTTCATTGGCTATACACTCTGTGTGTTTTCACCGTAGGCTCTAAAACACTGCGTCGATAACGCCAACTTTGGTATCATCTTGTAATAGCCTCCTTCGCGTATGCAACGACACTTATTCCGCTGCCTCTGACTTTGTTTTCAAAATAAAACTGCATCCCGAGATGTCAAAACCAGGTCATCATCCTTTGAATGCATTCATGAGCCATTACGGCGAGACCACATCTTCCTAGCTCTTTGTTACATGCCACCATCGAGAAGTACCACCCATCAGCATAGGATGAAAATGCCACTAATGCCTATAACGCTACGTTTGTGTGATGCGCAAGCATTAAGTCGAACTACTAAGCAGCAAAACCCACACTGATGAACCGTAACGTGAGCTGGTTTTCCTCCACCCACCATAGTGGTTTTTTCCCATGTAATTCCAAGTTAAACACTCATGCCACAACTTTGCTTTTTTTCAAATCATTTAAGAAAATTGGAAACTTTCTATTGTATGGTAAATATACTTACTATTAAATTGTCACAGGGATGTTACTATTTTGAGCTCCTGCAAACTTTCTAAATTACCCGTTGTTGCTTACTTTGAATAATTAGATAATGTCTATGGTGTAAATTTCCTATGAATATGCCGAATATTTATTTTGTGCTACCTTATTTGGTGCAGGTTGACATGCATAGAAGGTCCGCAAGAAAGAAGGCCATGCAAAACGTAGAGTCAGATTCAGACGTGGAGATCATGCTGGATACGTCACTTGAAGATCCAGGAAGCTCTGCCCCAGAGTTTCAATGGGGTGACTTGTATAGATTCATCAAGGATCAGGAATACCCAAATGGTTCCCTAGAAGATTCTTTGGTATATGCAAACATCAAGAAGTCCTGTATACATAAAGCAGCAACCAGACCTGAATTATTTCCATGTTCTGAGGTCCTAGGTTGGTTGATCCCTCATGTCAAAACTGACACCAGGTTCATCAACAACAAAAATGGAATGAATTTGGCATCGTTCGCGCCTGAACATATCGCATCCGCTTACAGATTTCCCCCGTCAAGAGATTGGTTGGACAGTAACTGGATAGCAGAACATCCCATGGACCCTCTAGTCTCTGTTAAAAAGATGACGATAGCCGACAGATAGATAAGGCAAAGGCAGACCAATGAATATGAAAGAAACCTTTTGAAAACCCCTATAGACTCATTGTTTTGATGTTGAGCCGGATCTTCGGTATGCCCAATGGTAATATCTTCAAACTGGGCTGGGTACCGATAATATTCCATATATCCATGTTAGGCACCATTTTTAATTGGGCTGACATTATTTCAGAAAGCCTAGAATCACAGTTAATCGCTGCCCAAGGAGGAATGACTCAGAAAAAAACGGACTTCTTTATGTCCTCCTATTTGATAGATTTCCTATTGAGCAATCACACCTTCCCAGACTTCGGTTTCTCATGGAACAAGAAGGAGACACCTCTCTTCATAGCTTATCAACTCACATGGGCCATCAAGTACGCGAGTTATTACAAACAACTTTGTGAGAAATTCATCATGCCCTTATATCAACTTATTTTTGTGGAGGATCCAAATTACATGTCAGAAAATGCTATGCCCGTCATCGAAGCATATGGTTATTACTACCACGCCCAAGAAGGCACCTACATCCGCATGAGTGGAGGATCCGTAACTCCATTCCTTCTTCCCAGATATGCTACAGATTTTGTGATACATATGGAAGCCATAAGGCAGCTTTTCAGTATTGGTGGGGTCAGTAGGATCCTCACCAAAAGGAAGAAAGCGATCTATCCACCAATGCCTTTCACTATCGGTGCATATAGCCTCTCGAGAGAAAAAGAGGGAGAAAATTATGTTCAAGATTTGGACATCTTTCATTTTGGTACAAAGTTTAACAGAAGGCATGACCCTTGCAGTAGAGTTGCTGAACATATTAGTGATGTCAGAACTTCCTTCGAGTACGCCCATCAGATTGACCTGAATGAAGAATTCTTCCGTAGCGCCAAAAACTTAAC
This sequence comes from Larix kaempferi, assembly GCA_027924585.1. Lineage (NCBI taxonomy): Eukaryota > Viridiplantae > Streptophyta > Pinopsida > Pinales > Pinaceae > Larix > Larix kaempferi. The sequence continues at coordinate 18,743,209 of BSBM01000893.1, forward strand.
AGAGCTAGGAAAGCGCTACAACAAGAAGAAAGGTGGGAAGACTTCTGCCCCCAAGCCTATTGGTCTAGTACAATTGGAGCAAGAAGAAGTAGCATCCCAGGCCGGAGGATCAAATGACATGGAACTAGAAGAAGGTGACACAATTCAAAATAAACAGGCTCCCAAATTGCAGCAACAACAAGAGCAAGTTATTAAGTTGCAACAAGAGAAAGAAACCGCTAGAATCCAAAAGGAGCAAGAGGAAAGAACCTTGTTGGAAGAAGCAAACAAAATAAAAGCAGTGCTAGCCAAAAGGTGAAAGAGAGAGGAAGCTGCTAAAATACAAGAAGAGCAGGAAGAAAAATATTTGAGGGAAGAAGAAGACAGAATCCTCCAAGAAAAAAATACCAAGTTACAAGAAGAAGAAGAAGAAGAAAGAATTCTGGTGGAGGAAGCAGACAGATTGCAAGCAGACCTGGCAGCGGTAGCAGCGAGGCAAGAAAAGGAACAAGCGAAGAAAAGTACAGAACAAAACCCACCCATCCCACAGGCCATGGACATAGGTACATCGAAGACAGCCCAACCAGGGATAGCTCATGAAGGGGTGGTTGCTGCTGAAGAATTAGCAATGACCCCATACAACCCCAGAAAGCAGTGCCAAGTGGCCAACCTGGACTCCGTCTATTTTCATGAGCAGAAGAGGGATATTGTCGACAGAAGAGTAAGGAAAAGGGAAATTGGGGAGGAATGATATGAATTTAGAATATTGGAGACCACACTAGTCTAAGGGACCGACATTCATCTGTCATTCCAAGCAAGTTGCACCGTAGCTTCATCCCAAGCAAGCAAAGCCAATGTCGATCATTTGATTGAAACTGTTAAGAACTACAGAGAGTTGTGTCTCAAGATAAAAGATGACAGAAAGAAAGAGGTATTAGAAAGAAATGAAATAAAAAAGAAATACAAGCAGCTTGTAGAAGAAAAGGAAGAAACCACTTTGAGAGCTCTATGGCTGGAAAATGAGAAGAATTCACTGGAAATGCAATTATCAGTCTCAGAAGATGAGCAAAAGAACTTGCAAGTTCACATATCAGAATTAGAAACAATTGAGGCTAGTAGTGCTCAGCAGGTCAATTTCTTCATGCTTCAAATCGAAGAATTGATGCGAGAAAAGACTGAACTGGTGGAACAACTTAAGGAGGCAAATAAAACAAAAGAGGATCTGGCCATGTTTTACAAACGAGCTTGTGAAATGCAAGAGAGAATTTATCAATTGCTAGTGTTGATCATAGAAGAAGTCTGTAGTATAAAAAAGATGATCACAAAGATGACTTCTATCAAAGTTGAAGCACTAAGATTAAGAGACAAATATGAACAACATGTGGCAAAACTTGTAGATCAGTTTGAATGGAGGAAAGGGAAATTTGTTTTCCCTTCGAACCTGCGGGATACAACAGTCGAGGAATTTGATATGAACACAGGATTCCTTGAGTTCTTCCTAAGGTGCGGTAGCAGGTTGAGTACTGAAATCAGGAAATGCCATGCTATTTACTCTAAAATTTGGGAAGCCCACGGCAAGTGCCATATGGTTCTACCTCAGAATTTGTATGAGTATCCTAGGAGGGAATCTCGCTTGGCAGAGTTGCAAGGAAAGTTGACCTCAGAGTTAGATTATTTGAAGAAAATAGAACCAAGAGGACCTCCATCAATTTATTGAGCAAACTGCTATCCATACTTATTTCCTGGAAAATGTTGCGCAAGAGGCTGTCGCAGAGTAGCCAATATCAAATTAGACTTGCGCAAGCATGAGATAGCACAGAAAGTAATGATCTCAGCAAGAAGTAAAACAATACTAAGAGAAATGAGTCAATGGGCCAGTTATATCGAAGAAGTAAATAAAGCTTCCCAAGCAAGCGATCCTGTTGGAGAGAATGTGTCAGAAGAATAGGAGCGACCCAATGAAATACCAGGGCCAGCTGGACAATAATTTTCCTTATTCGATTTTTCAAAGTAACTAAAAGGCTGTTAATCGTATAATGTCTATACAGACAGCTGTCCTTTCTTTTTGTCCTTTGTGAAGGAGGATTGGCATGAATCATCAGAATTCGTTGTTTGAGACTTTTAATGATAAATCAAAATTCCTAGGTTTAGGGGACACTTGGCAGCTCAAGGAGCATTTTGTAAAACTATATATAGGAGAATAGGAGAGAAGAACTGGACTTTTGGCAGGTGAAATATTTTTCTTCCTTGTATGCGAACTACTTTGCTACTTGCTCCAAGAAACATTTTTTTTGCCTAATGAAAGCCTGGGAGAAGGAATTTTTGCCCGGAAAACATGTCAAATGTGTGTTGGATTATTCCTGTGTCATCTGCATGTTATTGTGAGATCATTCCTTTCTATTTTGAATTGTTTCTGTGTATTGAATGCTCTCATGCTTTCCTGTGTGAAGATGTGTTTTCTCAAATGAGTAATGGATTGTATTAACTGAATTAAAGCTATCTTTAATATCTGCTATTATTTTGTTGTAGACGTATCTTTATGATTAAATGGCTATCTATATAATCTTTAAGGTGTTTCTTTCAGCACATTACTCATCTTTACGGTTTTTCCTTGCAAGGATAGAATAGATTTGCTTACACAGTTTTAGATTAATTTAGGTTAATTGCATACACTTAGCTTAGGGCACTTGCATATCATCTTTAAAATAAAATACATAAACGGTGAACCGGGCCGCAACCGGTGTAAAGAGCCACAATCTTTAGATCTCACGGTAGCTGGAACCATTAACCAGACCGATTCCCTACTCCAAATGGTGGACAATCTAATTGGGACTATTTACCGGGGAGAATCCCTAACTGATTGATGCTACGATTTTCGAGGCATCAACAAGACCTCAAACAAGCTAAGAAAAATATTGGCACTCTAGAAGACCTCCTCTTGGAATCCAAGAGAGGGTTGAGATAGTACACACTACAACAAATCACCCTTTTAGGGGCAGTTTTAGCTTGCAAAGGTCTTTCTAAAACTGCCTCCAAAAATTTTTTTAGGCCGTTAGGGGCAATTTTTAAAAATGCCCCTCAAAAGTCCTAAGCATTGGACTTTTGGGGGCGTATTTTTAGAAAATGCCCCCAAAATTCTAATTCTCATGACTTTTGGGGGGGGTTTTAGAAAGACCCCTACTAAAGGTGTTTTTGTAGGCGGTTTTTAGAAAAATCCACCCAAAATTCACGAGAATTAGACTTTTAGGGGCGGTTGTTTTAAAACCTTCCCCAAAAGTTCAATTCTCATGAATTTTGGGGGGGGGTTTCTAAAGACCCCCCTGCAAAGATCTTTTTCAAGGAATTTTTAATAAAAAAAACTCTCCAAAAGTCTTAAGAATTGAACTTTTGGCGGTGATTTGTAAAAACCTACCTCCAAATGTTAAATTCTCATGACGTTTAGGGGGAGTTTTATAAATACCTCCCCTAAATATATATATGTTTCAAGGTGGTTTTATGAACTCCCCCTCCCTAAAAGTCAACAAAATTTTACTTTTGGAGGTAGTGTTTTAAAGACCATTGCCAAAATATCATTTCTCATGACTTTTGGGGGTGTTTATAAGGATTTTCCATAAATATATTTTTCAGGTATGTTCTCAATGTCCATCCTCTCAAAGACTACTAAAATTTACCACTAATTTACCTATAATTGATCCCTAATTAACCTCATAATTAACCCCTAATTGCCCCCAATTAACACTAATTGCACTTAATGACCTCTAGTTGACCACTAATTACCACTAAATAATCCATGCTTTCCTCTAATTAACCCTTACCCCTACTTGTTTCAAGGAAAACCTCATGGAGAAATCCAAGTGATGCTTCTAAACATTCATAGATGGCATATTCCATAGTAAAACCATCAATGTATACTAGTGTGCCTCAGACATAGGGATTCAAAATGGGCACATACCACCGTGAATCTAAATAAATTCCCAACATCATGGGAAACCACTGGTTTAGCTAAACCCTTGGGCTTAAATGGCCCATACTTACCCATAATTGAACCATAATAATTACCATTAATTACTCTTAGTTAACCCATAATTGACCCCTAATTACCACTAATTAACCCCTAATTACCATTAATTAACCCCTAATTACCCCCTAATTGACCCCTTGTTAACCCCTAATTACCACAACTCATTACCCAATAGTTACCCCTAAATGTCCCTTAATTACCCATATTTGACCACAAATTACCCCTAAATTATCACTAATTAACCCCTAATTACCCTTCATTTACCCATAATTACACATTAATGACCCCTAACTCTACACGGGGCCCAATTCCATCACATAGGCCTTACAAAAGGAATTTTTGGCTTGTGAGCAGGATATGGTGGCCATTTTGGGATGTATAACACCATGAATATTTTTTTACAACTAGGCCATGGTTTGGGATTAACTTCTAGGGCCTAAGTTCATATAGTTTCCTCTAGGTCTCATGGGTAATGTGTAGTGCCCCAAACAACCACACATGCTCTACATAGGAAATATTTAGCATATGAGTGAGATATGTCTATCATTTTGAGAATTATCATAGAAAGGATAGTTCTTGATTTCCATGCCATGGTCTAGGGATAAAATGCAAGGTACTAGACCATAACATATATTTTTATGGGGCTCACATACCATGTTTCCTTGCTCGGGGCATCACACATGCCCATAATACATAATATTTGGCCTCCAAGTTTGATATGGTGGTGCTTTAAAGGTCTTAAAGACTTGATATGTCATGTCTTGCAGATAAGGCCATAGTTTGGTGCAAAAACCTAGATTCTAAGTCCATGGAATCTATCTCAAAGCCTTACATGCCATGTGTGGGGCCTTAAGCCACAACATAGGCCATGCATAGGCAATCTTCAGCATGTGAGTAAGATGAGTTGTCACATTTGAAGGTTTAGTACACCAAGGATGGTTCTCATGACCCAAGTCTTGTTCCAAGGTGAAGATCCATAGTTTTAGTCTATAACATGTGGCTTTCGAGTTCTACATAGGCCATCCATGAGGCCCTATGCCATATTTTCCTTATGACAGGGATATGGCGGCCATTTTTAGGTTTGTCACATCATGGATGCTTCTTGGTCACTAATCCATAGTTTAATACCCAAACCCATGTTGTTGGGATATAAAATTTGTCTGTGGGGCTTAGGTTCTTTGCATAGTAACCCACATCATTGCATCAGGCTTGTGTAGGAAATCCTTAGCCTACATGTGGGATATGGCCACAACGTTGAGGAGGGGCACACTAGGGATGGATCTTGAGGACCATTCCATGGTATAATGGAAAATCTAGGACCTTACATTGTAGCATTTTACTATGGATCTCATGGTCCATGTGTGTGGTCCCAAACCACCATATTGGTCCTTCATAGGGAATATTTGGCCTGGAAGTGGGATATGGTGCTCATTTTGAAGTTTAGAATGCTACAAATAGTTCTTGGTTCCTGCGATGTGGTTCAAGCCACAATGTACGGTTTTATACCATAATATTTGTCTATAGGGATCGCGAGACATCCTTGTGTCCCTTGGAGACCACATAGGTCATGCAAAGGGAATCTTTTTCATGTGATCCAGGTATGATGGACATTTTGAGTTTGGAACATTAAGGATGTTTATCATGACTTTTAGACAGTCTAAGGTCAAAATATAGAGTTTGAATCCATAAAATTTTCCTCTAGGACTCATGGACTACGTGTGGGCCCTAAGCCATCATTAAAGCCTTTACGTATGTAATTGTTGGCGTACGAGAAGGATATGGTGTCTATTTCAAGATTTGTGATATGTCTTCCTCCTAATTTAGGTTCAACTATTCCATCCTTACATGACCCTTCAAGCATATAATTACCTATAATAAGGAAAATACCAAGCACAATGGTTATGTGGAGATCAAAGTGACCAAGGGGTGAAGGAAACACATCCATAATGTAGCACATGGTAAAACGACAAAATACTACAAATAGTTGGACTAACATAAGATTGCAAACATTTGGACTAATCATATGAAACCCGCAAAAGTGTCCTTAACAAAATTGTATAATTAGCAAGCCACCCATTGTGAAGTCACTTACTGAGTTGCTATTTATTGGAACTACATAAAAAATTATTCAAAAACTACTTTAATTTCATATATGATAGATACCACTTGAACATCGTGTATGATAGATATCACCTTGGAACACTCCCATGTCTCAAGAATATCCTCATGTGACCTAAATAAATATTGCATGGTTCCATCATTCCCATCCCCATATTCCATTAGATTTAATTTTTTCACTCCCTAAATCTATAAGTTGTCACTCAACAATATCTATATATTTATAACCATCTCCCTCTTTCCCTTCACCTCCCTGGACATTAACATGTTTGGGATTAGACCCACAATTGTCAACATGGGTTGGCCATGATACTTGATAGGTCAGGGTTACATATGCCTCAAGTGAACCTATATTGTCCTATGTTGGTTGAAAGTTTGTTATCCAAGAGGTCGCTCCACCAGCCACCAATGTGCCAATGTACTAAGCACCACACTAACCACATTGTGTGCCTGAATATACTTCAAGTTGGGCTCACACACAACATTCCAACACCTTCCTTTAAATAGAACTTGGAGGTCAATAATAAAATTGCATAAGCATTCCCCCTTAATTTTATTGGGTAGGAAACAATGCAACATGTTCAATGTTGACAACTAATGAACTTATCAATACACGGTAGAGTAACACTCTACAAAGAGAAGATTGAAGCACAAACACCGTAGTGGAAAATTCATGTTCTTTAAAAAATCAACACACGATTCCCCCATAAATCTAAATGATAGCTACAAGACTTGTGTCCTCTTGTACACCCATGATTAAAATACTTAGAAGGGTACATTCGAGAAATTAGGATCTGACATGGATTAGAAATATGTACTAAGGCCATGTTTTAGAACTTGGAATAGTCATGTGTTATAGCTTAGAGCAAGCATTATCATGGTGGAATGTGAAATTACCACATGATCCTTAAGTAATCCTCCTGTGTTCCATGATGCATGTGAATCTTTTCCTTTCATCACTGACCTAAGGTGATGTATGATTTTCTTTAATTCAATATTTATATCCATGGGGGTTCTTAGCATCACACAAAGCATAAATTTCATAATCCATATTGCTTCTTAAACCTACAAATTTATCAAATGAGGTTAATTCAATTGTTAATTATGTCAAGAAATTTATGCAGGACTAAAACACAAAGATACGATTTAACATGAATTTTCTAAGTAGGGAATCTTTAGATGAATAGATGGATAGATGGATTTTGAAGGATTTGATGGGAGTCACCATACAAGTAGATTTGAAATGTCCACAAGTACTAGAACTCCATGGCATTGTCCAACAAATGTTGGAACGTTTTTCGATGTGCTTTAATGTGAAGTGCTTACTTTATGATAGGAACTAACCTATTATAACAACCTTGACGAGTTGAGTAGCCTTATTGCAGCTGCGTTATGTCATCAATTTTATTCTCTAACCAACTTGCGCAAGCATATTAAACTTAGGGTCTTTGTCAAATAGATCTTCAGCATACACAATGCTTCACTTAACAATCAGAGGACTATATGTTGAAGGAATCACATACTAAGTTATGGTTATAGTTTAAGTTTGAATGCACTGTTTCCACATTACTTGATGACAATTTATGGACCTATTGAGCCCAAAATGTACATTCAAACTCTGTATTATTTCTTCTTTTAGAAATCAATGATAGTTTGACATCTTACTTTTTCATACCAAATGAGAACTTTTGTTATGCAACTAAGTTGTAGTAAGTTGGCTTTCTTATGGTTTTTGTTGTCAATAATGACATATCAAGGTTTTGACCCTTGTCCTATATTTAGTCTTGCATTTGGGTTTCACTTTAATGGTATGTCCTATTCTTCATTATCAATGATTGGGTTCACCTTCTCACCTTTTGCGGTCATATGATTCATCTTGACAACTTCACCTTCTTACGTTCTAACCTTCCACGGTCATATGATTCTACATATGTCAAGATCTCAATTTTAAGATTTACACAAATTCTAATATGCCAAATGAAATTAAATGATAAAAAAATACACTTCAAAAAATTTGATCCCTCTTAATGTTTAATAAATCTAAGCTTAAAATGGATTTGTGTTGATGGTTACCACAATGCCATATTTTAATTTGAATATTTTACTTTTTAGAGGCATGCCATATTAGTGAATGGCCCCATAGACCTTTGCAATCCCCAATATATTATCATATCCCAGCATTAGCCAACCCAACCTAAATAGTTCCTACCTTTCCTCATAGTTAGTGGGTCACTGTATCTTCTTATTAACTAGATTTTTAGTCTATGTGAGAAATTTCCGAACACTTAGATACCAAGACATCAACAATTAAAAAAGATACTTTTAACTTCAATTTCTATGACAAAATACTCATTAAAATATTTACATCCATACCCTGTATGCGACAATCAAACTTTGTATTTACCACCACATTGTAAGTTCTAAAAGTAAATGATGAAAATATCTCAAAATATCTCAACTTCAAGCATTGAAATCTACTATATGGGATTGCTATAATTTACCTTGAACACTCCATGATGATAGATTACGGGATTTCTAGGTGGTGATCATATACCTAGTTTATATGTGGCTTGCACAAATGGTTTGAGCGACAGAAATAACACAAAAATGGGGCATTTTTCAATACTCACTGAACAGGTAAAAGCAACAGGAAATACTACCTTCCAGTAGCAGAAATACTCCTTAGACAATTAACATTAGCTGGAAAAAAGATTTAGGGTTCCATACCTAAGGCAGAAGGATTCGTTCCCAGAAAACCAAGCTTGTTACTTCCACTGAGAATATAATTTTGGCACCTGTTGACACCCAAAAAGTTCTCACTAGCTCATTTCCCTATGCACATGACCCCTTTGTCCATTTTTCCTACCATTTTGCCTCTAAAACCTTTAAAAGGTCACCAAAAAGACCATAATACACCTTTTCCCCCCTCAAAATATGTATTTTTCCTCAAAAACACACAAAAAACCCTCAAAGGGGGTCCAAAATTCCCAAAAAAATCAATTAAAAGGGAATAATATTCAAAAAAAATTTGTTGATTTATATGTAACTTCGGAATGTATTTCACATATATGTATATTGTATTCCTATAGAGATGTTATTATTCCTCTATACGGAAGTGTCTTTATTTATATTGTAAGTGTCGTAACTTATACTTGATGGGTTATTAGACCACCTTGTTGGGGTCGGCCCTGTATAAGTCATGTGGGTCAAGGGGTTATTAGACCACCCTATTGGGGGTCGGCCATGTGGGTCGAAGGGTTATTAGACCACCCTATTGGGGGTCGGCCCAGTCAGCATTATGTTATGTGGTTAAGTTCGAGCCTACATGAGTTAGGTAAAAAGGCAAGTCAAGTCAAGTATAAATAGAGTGCGGGAGGCACTCTATTTACTCACTCACTTCTCACACATGCACTCAAGGAGGAGTGGCGCACTTATGGAGGAGGAGGATCTGCTGCTAGGTTATGTCTATCTCTCATGGTTGGTTGTATCATTTCTCTATCTATCTCTGAGGAAGTTATTGGGGTTTTTCACCTTTATGGTTTTCCCCAAGTAAATCTTTGTGTCTCTTGTGTGCTTGCATTATTGTCTCCATGATTGATATGCTGTAGATATGCTGTACATGTTGTTCTCTCAGTTAAGATCCTAGATCATATTGAAGTAAATTCATAAAATTTAACAATATTCAAAAAAGGAAAAAGAGGGAAAAAGAGACCTAAACCATTTTAGCAATACCATTGGTTTCCTCAAACCATGGTTGTATTTTCCATCACCCAAAAACTATAAAAAGGTGATAGGGGCTCCTCACTATTCACTCCATATTCATCCTATCCTCATGCTGCCGAAATCCATCTTGAGCCTTGCCCACCTTTTGAGATTTTCCCAACCATTGAAGCATTGGAGAAGAAGAGACCATTGGACATTGAAGCATCTCGACCTTGGAGCTGTTCACACTCATCATCCTCACCCTTTGAGGTAATACAAAAAAGTTTCAATTTTTATTTACATGTTCATGAATCAATTTTGTTCATTGTTATCAATCTAGAATTCTTTGTTTTACTGTTTACTGCCATCAATTTATAGTTTATATTTGCTTATTTTCATTGCTTTATTTGAGACTGCTGCTACAAGTTAGTAGGTGCACCATTTGCACATGCTTGGGAGAAATCCCAAGCAACAGTTTTTGGCGACTCCGCTAGTTTTAGAATTTTCAATCTTTGCTTTAGATCTTTATTTTAGTCATTTTTCCCATTTAGAACTGTAGATCTGCCATACTAGTTAGCTTCTTGATAGCTGCCCTAGCCATTGGCCTTTTCTGCAGCCCAAAACAGTCCAAAATTTCAATTTTCGGGTTCCTTTTTCGGTGACTGTTTTCCGTTCACACATTGCAGCTTTCGGCACCCACAATCACGCTACACATCGCGGCTTTTCACCTATTTTCCTCGCTGCACATCACAGCTTTTCACCTGTTTTCCACGCTGCACATCGCAACTTTTCACATATTTTCCGCGCTGCACATTGCGGCTTTTCACCTATTTTTCGCGCTACACATCGCGGCTTTTCACCCGTTTTCCGCGCTGCACATTGCGGCTTTTCACTTTTTTTCCACACTGCACATCGCCAAGATTCACATCGCGAATTTTAGCCCGAAACCCATGATATCGTGACTTTTAGCCTGAAACCCGCGATGTAATCTTCTTGCAGCGCGACTCAACTTTCAAACAGCCATATCTCCCTCTCCCGAACTTCGTTTGAGACGATTTGTTTTTCCAAATTGGGTGTTTTCGAACAAGGAATCCAAATATCCTATTAGATTTAAGAAATTTTTCATAGAAGTTTCTAAAATTTTTAATTTTAGTGTTATTTATCATTTCAGTTCATCCTCTACCCATTGTAGTCGACCCTCTCATACTTGATTTTATGCTCATAACACTTTTGCTTACTTTTGGCTTGTTGTAGCACTTGATAGACTCCTTTCTGCATACATTCCTATCTCTTTCATCATATTTTTATTAGGCTTATTTACTTGCACCCATTTTGCTAGTAGCACTTTTCTGCTATTTGCTTTACAACATTATTTTAAAAAATTTCAGTTTATTGAAAGAAAAATTGTGAAGCATTTTTCCATTAGAAATCTCATGTTTTGCAAGTTAAAATCATAATTTTAAATTGCTTCATATTTCACCCAAGTGGGACATTAGAGATTTACTCATTTTTATGATATTTTCTTTACCTCAAACATTTTGAAAAATCCATAGTTTTTGAAAAAGTTATCAAAAGCATTTACATTTAAATCATTTCATATTTACATTGCTGTCATATTTTGCAAGTTGAAATCCTTATTTTGATTTGTGAATTTTTTTCCCAAGCGAGGCATCTTTGTTTTAATATATAACCACACCATCACACAATCTGTCACAATACATCCAAGTGAGCCTTAAAATCCTCTTAACTCAACGAACATTCTAACCCCACTTGGGGAACACCAAAAGAATATTGTAGCTAGGTAGGAATGAGGGGATAAGAATCCCAATAACGCCCCTCACTCATTTTCATCTTGAGACATAGTGGTTGACATTTAGGGTACCAAAATCCCCTAGTATTTATTGACACAGTTTCAAACCAATATGTTGGAAAGGCCTCTCCCTTTGGAGGGTTGAAGTAGCAAGACTGGTTCCGGAGGCCTAAGTGGACTACTGCAATCCACTTAGACACCGAAGGACACCTACTCGTTGTTCTCATTGTACCACCCTTGTGGGAGTACAATGGTGATAGAACAGAAGCTACAGATTCACCTTTCTGGACGTGTCATGAACGGGGTATCCTAGTGCCCAAACTTATAGGATTGTCTACCCGGTGTCCCTCCCGATAGGGGGATATCTAGCCTTTGATTCCACAACTCATATTTTCTATCTTGGATTTCATCCCCTTGCAGAGGATATGTTTCGTTGAATCATAATACCACTTCTAGTTAGGTGTTTTCATGATCCATTACCCACCCTTGGTTAGTGAGTACACCTTTTTCTATTTTTAGGAGCCATTTGCATGTTGGTTTTCTGACCATTTTTGTTGATTACTCCACTTACTATAGCATAGCTGTTATAGTAAGTGTTTTTGAGTTTGTTTTTTTGGCTTGAGTGCCATTATTGTTTACACTTCCCTCTTGCACACACGGTTGCATTAGGGATTTTGAGCTTTCCACTCACCACCACCTAGAAGTTTTTATTGACAACTGTCACCATTGAGTCCCTGAGACGTTCTCGACGTTTCTGGGGTGAACCACCACAATACGGTTCACTTGACATGACTCGCCATAGACGAAGAGCATTATCACTCGACTCTACACGTCATCGATATAGAGCTTCATCATCCGATTCTGACACACCTCATACAGCATATGACTCTGAGGTAGAATCCAAAAATCCCACATACACTGCACCCACTATCCCTATGGTTTCTTTTTCTTCCAACCCTTTCAACACAGGGACTGTTGGTGGAACTTCTTCCACCACCCCAGCTACTACATTAGCCACCACCACCACAACCACTGTTGGCATGCCCAACATGGGAACAACATCCAACTTAGGGATTCCCAACACGGGAACAACATCCACCTTAGGGATACCCAACATAGGAAATGCCTCCACTTTAGGAATGCCTAATATGGGAACTACATCTACTCTAGGGATTCCCAACACGGGACCTACACCTGCTATAGGCATACCTTTGACTGGAACCACTTCCACCATACGAAATCCTGGGTCTACTATACCCAATCCAAACCCATCTATAACTCATGCTACACTTGGGGGCACAGGCTTCACCCATACACCTTTGATTGGAGGGAAAATCCCTTTCACAAATCAGATACCCTTCGGGGGCAGTGGCCCACACCATAATACTACCTCTAGCACATATGCCCCAGCAACTATATCACACCCCTCGGCCCGTCTGCCATTTATGGAAAGTCTGAACTTGCCAGACTTGGAAAGGATAACTAATGATCCTATTAGACATCACCCCACTTGGTCCCCCATGCCCACAAAGCTCCCCTAAGACATCCCAAAGTTTGAAGGGAAGGTTGTGGAAGACCCCCAAAACCATGTCATGTCTTTTCACCTATGGTGTTCCTCAAACTCCATAGTTGATGATTCTATTCGACTCCGACTTTTACAAAGAACCTTCATTGGCACAGCATCCAAATGGTATATTGAGCAGCCACATGGGACACACCCCACGTTTACATCCCTCGCCTCAACCTTCCTACAATTCTTTCAACTACCTGTACGCTATGATGTAGGAGTAGAAATCTTGTTGTCTTGTAGATAGAATACGACCACCCATATCACGGATCATATCCATGAGTGGCGTAAACGCTGAAGTCTCTGCAAGATCAAGCTAGACGACTATATCTTCCTGGATTGGTTCCTCAAATCACTCCTCCCTCTCATAGCCAAGGATGTAGCTTCTGAACGACCCCAGTCGGAAGAAGAAGCCATTTTAAAAGCTCAGCAGTTCGACCTGATATATGGCCAATCGGGATATTTATACACAATCTTACCGGACGCCCCTCACGGCGATCCATCTCGAAGCGATGTGCCGGGGGCATCCCATGTGGTTGATGGTATCATTGGCCAGGTTATGGCACAAAACAAACCTTTTACCATGATGAGTACCAACAACACCCCAGACCTTTCTAGGGATACATCTCATTTTGGAGATACAACTTCGTATGCTCCAGTGATGCACACCCACCACACTCATGGACCCTCATGTCCACTGCAGTGTTATGGGAAAGCACCATTAGCTTATGGACCACCTCCATATTATAACCAGAAGGAAAATCAGACTCCGGTTCACCAACAGGCCCCATCGGCTTATTACCCTCCACAGACAGCACCTCCCGCTCCAACACTTCCAATAGCTCAAGGTTACCAACAACCGCAACAAGCACCAGTTCCACCTCAGAACCCTTCTGCTTACTATCCACCGCAGCCCGCTCCAACGACTACACAACCTCAAAACCCACCTACTTCCCAAGGGCATGTATACACATAGCAAAACCAACCTCAAAACCAAAACAACCAGCGTAACCAAGGAGGTCAACAAAATCACAGAAAAGGACATAACCGTGGAAACAACCAACAACAGAACCAATGTGGACAACCTCCTAATCCTCCAAATAATAATAACGATGCTCCTGCCAATCAAAACCCTGATCGTCCACCGAAGCAAGGAAAAAATCCTAACTTGAGAATAAACCATCCATGTTACATATGTGGCATCTACGACCATTACACGCATAATTTCCCCCATTTGGACCAAGCATGCCAACTCTGGACCGATAATGCCCAACGACAAGGACATGCTGCACAGCAGGCACCACCTCCTCAACCACAACCCATGATATTGCAAAATCCTCTACCCAACCAAGGAGTAGTAAACACCCGTCCAATGGATCCCCCACAAGGATCCGTTGCAACACAGCAGCAGATTACCTATACTGCAAACGATTACCAGAATACAGAGTCGAGCACTCACCATCTGTTAATGATGTCATCTAATGATATCAACCTTCAAACCCACCAGAACCAATATGGCTCAGCTCCTGAAACCATGCCCACTGATCCATCCACAAGAACTCTTCCAACGGATCAGCCGTTGCGCATACCCAATATGCCCATGGAGGGGGGTCCAAAAGCCCCTCATTTTCCCTTACGACGGATAAACAACAACCTTAGTGCTCGTGCAGCTTCGAACTATAACATTGTAGAAGACTTAGCACAGTCCCCTGCTGCTATGTTTTCTCTAGAAGTTCTTAAAAAATGCCCTGCACAGAAGAAATTATTGTTGTCTGCCATTGGTTCCATAGACCCTAACGACTCCCATATGATGGCATTTGAATTAGACCAGGCCGAACCTTGGTTTCCTTCAACACTAGCTTTTCAAGTTTTTGTATCCATTCGAAACCTTATCGTTCATCGGTGCATCATCGATGAAGGTGCCTCCACCTACGTTATGTCGAATCTTGTTTGGCAGAAACTTGGATTCCCCACACTACAACCATCAACTACCGCATTACGAGCCTATGATGGTTGTTCAGCTCAACCGTAGGGCCTGTTAGTTAACGTGCCCGTGCAGCTTGAGGGAAAACTGGTTCTCATAGATATAGAGGTCATCAACGCCCAACTTGATTACAATCTCCTTTTGGGACAAAGCTACATGTATAAAATGAAAGCTGTCGCTTCTTCAGTTTTCTATCTCATGATGTTTCCCTATGAAGGATGCATAGTCAAAATAGACCAGATAACATATTATGATCCCAATTCCCCCGCAGCACTTGAAAATGTTCTTCCTATGATCGAACAACCCGTTCAGAGTGCTCCAACATCTTTCGTCTCCTCAGTCGGACCCGGGATATATTCAGATACTCCCATGACCACCACTTTCCCATCTATCCCACCCCCTTTGCAGGTGACTGAAATATCAGATTTGTGCACCCTCTCTCACAATGAACAGAAGCATAGTCAACAACCTCAACCACTACCACAACCCCCAACAGTGCCTAGTCACATCGGAGCAACACTGATTCACACTATCCCATTCTTGTTTCCATTTTTAGGAGTTGTCAGCATGCTAGTAATGGCTATGCTTAACCTTCCAGGGTTAATGTTAGGATTACCTGTATGGTACCTACCTGCCCCAACCCCTCCCTTGACACCGACTATTGTTCTACAACCAGTACAACCCATCAATACTTCTAAGTGCCCACCACCTGGCGTACCAAACCCCCAAAACCGAACACCTTCATCAGGGGCCACTACATCAACCTCTAGTTATGTTCCCCCTCAATCTTGCCACAATGGGGGCAGAGGTCCACAGTCCTACACCACCTGACCCACAACTTGCACCCCCCAACAACCCCCAAATTAGCAAAGAATCCCCCAAAAACCCATGTTCTCCCTAAGTGCTCTTTGTGCGATGATATAGGCCATGCTACCCATCAATGTCCACAATTACCAGCACTTCAAGAGCACATGAATATGTTGGATGATGACACTAACATTCCAGTCGTCAAATTAGAACTCCCCCCTCAGCCTCATGATAAATCTTTGCGCACAAACCACCCTTGTGCGATATGTGACATCTATGGCCATTATTCACATCATTGCCCTGATCTCCCAGATTATAGAGTAGCTCTATACGAACTGAATAATGCTGACCTAGAGACATCCCCTCCTCTTATTGAGGAAATTCATCCCCCACCATCTTCCTCTTCGGAATATATTAACACAATTTACATGGTTTCCAATGGAGATCCCTCTGTTCGATCGACCCCTTCCATTGATCCCTTTGACACACATGTTCAACCTTTTCAAATCAAAGAGGAAACCACATGTCCACAGCATGGGGGCAGGCCCAAAACCTTTCCTACTCATCATCATCGTCATTCTCGTCGGCGATACTGGGTGAATCCCCCATCATCATACCATCACTTCAGTATGGCACCACTACCCACAGCCTCATGGTACACCCCCCGCCAACAATTGCTCGATTCCCCGTTGATCCCTCTCTGAGACAACATCTGCACCACATTGACACCTCTGAGTTAGGGGGCATAATACATTACGTCGACCCAGGGATAGGGGGCATGATCAATCATTTTGAACCTTTCCCATCACATCCATCTCAGTATTTCAATGATACCATTGTTCAAACCAACACATATGTGACCCACAATCACAATCCCCATGCACATAGCATGGGGGCAAGTCATTAACCCTGCTCACTTTTTCACATGCATGATCTCAACCATTTTTGAGGTCACATGTCACTTATATATTTGATTTGATTCGATACACCTAGTATTCTACCCTTGCAGGTCATCATTTCTCCCCACCACTGCATCCTTGGCTTGGTGGCCTCAACTTTATTTATAATCATTTTTAACCTCGTTTTTCCTTTGACCATTTTGGAGCCATATGAACTCCATTTTTCGCACCATTTGCATCGTCGGATTCATATTTCCACTCCTGTGATAATGCTTGAGATCATTTCTCGCTCTCACCGCCAGATTTTTAGGGCATCTTTTCACATGCCCATCATTGCCTCGATTTACATGCCACATTGGTCGTTGTCCATTTTTGACGAATTTTATATCTTCGAATTCAGTTTTCCGTGTTTGTGACGATGCTCAAGATCACTCCTCGCTCTAACCAATACCTTTTTGCTTGGTATAATTTTACCCCTTTTCTGGCGAGCAACTCTTTTACGAAAAAGGCACTTAGGGAGTTTCTGTTAAGCTATTTTCTGACTCCTAAAACAATGAAAAGATCGCCGAGCAATCTTGCTTCCCTTCATGCTCGCTAAAAGTATCTGAAAGGGCATCTACCTGGTATAAGTTTACCCATTTTCCGGACCTTGTAGACTAATTACGAAAAAGGAATACTCTAGTCACATCGGCAAGAAGAGTTCTCCATTTGCATCATTTTATGCTTTTTCGGGCCTTGGAGACTAACATACGAAAAAGAACACCAATGGAGTCTACTTACAGCTTTCAGACTCTCTAAAATTGAAAGCAACCACGAGAAATCACCGTCTTGGGCTCGTATAAATCCACAGGATGGTACTCCTCCACCAATTTAGAGTCTTCTTATCATTTTCAGACTCCTTAAAAATGAAAGCACTCACGAGCATGAACAGTCCCGGGCTCGCATGAATCCACAGGACAGTACCGATTTAGAGCACACTTTTATCCCTTCTTGGAGCTCATCAAAACCACAAAGAAGGACCCAATGGTGCCTCTTGTCACCACAACAAATCATGTCTACTCACATGGAAGCTTCCCCATTATGGTTTCCTTTGTTCAGAGCATTCTGCAAAATGTCACCCTTAGAGCCTCCCGATATCATCCATCAGCTTGTCCCCCAGAGTCACTCAAGTCTGCAGAAATCCCCCATGATCCCTTAAATCTATGATCCCCACACCTAAAAGTCAGTTTCATATGCTTCCAAGTCAACCATGTCATCATGCTCTGAACAAAGGAAGTTTGATTCCACCCACTCTATGACCCCAGTTATCCCCCATCCCCACAATATGTCAGTCCTACCATCAGCATTATCACACTTCAGTTGTATACCTCGCGATCCTATCAAGGAAACATCATTGCCTTGGTAGTTGCAAGGTCTCCTTCTGTCAACGCCAACCAATCTATTCCAGAGGATAGACCCAGAGGTTCCTGTGCCTTGGACTCATCACCATTAGTGGTGAGTGCCTACGAATCATTTTGAAAGGAGTCCTTAATGCCTCTCGAAATGATTGTTTCTCACATGCTCGACGTCAACACCTTGATCGCATCGTTGTGATTCGCACAGGGTATCGGTCGTTTCAGTTGTTAGTTGAAGACCCTGGATGTCACCTGACTCTAGCACATTTATGAGTCTATTTGAGTAAACAACCAGTTACATGTTCCTATGGATATCCAGGTTGCGCTTGGCGACAGTATTCAGAAGTACCCTAGTTTTATACTCCCTTGAGTATACAGTTCCATATTCTCTTCAAAAGTTGGCTCACAGTTATTGAGTCCCTACAATTATTGGATACCTTCAGATCCAGCAGTTCATCAACCCTTCTGACACCTCATGCAGAATGGTTGTGGCTCTTTTGCCAGTGTATCAGTTTTTCATATCGGTCATGGTATAACCATGAGTATGTCCCAGCATTGTGTCCCCTCTGGACCATTATGATGTACACAACCGGTTTATATGTATAGATCAGGTCCCCTTTTCGGCATGTACTGTTATTTTTATGTCTTGATATGAGCATGGGTATGCTCGCCTCATCCATTTTCAGAGATGATTCCTCATTCACTTTGAGGACATGTATTTTTTAGTTTATGCAGCTTGCATGGGCCCGGTGTTCCAATCTCCAATCAGTCTCTTCGCTCCTCCAAACCCTAGGAAAAAGACAAAGAAAATATGATGTATATTGGCCATACTATGAGCTCTTGCCCTCAGACATCAGGGGGCAATCTGTTGACACCCAAAAAGTGCTCACTAGCTCATTTCCCTATGCACATGACCCCTTTGTCCATTTTTCCTACCATTTTTGCTTCTAAAACCTTTAAAAGGTCACCAAAAAGACCATAATACACCTTTTTCCCCTCAAAATATGTATTTTTCCTCAAAAAACCCTCAAAAGGGGTCCAAAATTCCCAAAAAATCAATTAAAAGGGAATAATATTCAAAAAAGGAAAAAGAGGGAAAAAGATACCTAAACCATTTTAGCAATACCATTGGTTTCCTCAAACCATGGTTGTATTTCCCATCACCAAAAAACTATAAAAAGGTGATAGGGCTCCTCACTATTCACTCCATATTCATCCTATCCTCATGCTGCCGAAATCCATCTTGAGCCTTTCCCACCTTTTGAGCTTTGCCCAACCATTGAAGCATTGGAGAAGAAGAGACCATTGGACATTGAAGCATATCGACCTTGGAGCTGCTCACACTCATCATCCTCACCCTTTGAGGTAATACAAAAAAGTTTCAATTTTTATTTACATGTTCATGAATCAATTTTGTTCATTGTTATCAATCTAGACTTCTTTGTTTTACTGTTTACTGCCATCAATTTATAGTTTATATTTGCTTATTTTCATTGCTTTATTTGAGACTGCTGCTACAAGTTCGCAGGTGCACCATTTGCACATGCTTGGGAGAAATCCCAAGCAACAGCACCATGAACACGTCAATAGCTATAACGCGGTTTCTGCAAAAATGTGTTATTCAATCTAGAGGCTTCAGGGTCCCCGTCCATTCTCTTTTCAAATTAAATTATTTCTTATTTCTTAACACTAATTTTCAATAATTCCTAAACAGTTAAAATCTGCAGGAAAGAAGATTTAGGGTTCTATAGCTAAGGCGGTAGGCTTCATTCCAAGAAAACCAAGCATGTTACTTCTACTGAGAATATAATTTTGGAATCATGAACACGTCCAAAGCTATAACGTGTTTTCTGTCGAATTACATTATTTCTTATTTATTAACACTAATTTTCAATATTCCCATAATAGTTAACATTAGCAGGAAAGAAGATTTAGGGTTTCATAGCTAAGGCGGAAGGCTTTGTTCCAGAAAAACCAAGACTGTTACTTCCACTAAGAATATAATTTTGGGACCATGAACACATCCATAGCTATGACACAGTTTTTGCGAAAAGGTGTTGTTCAATCTCGGGGCTTCGAGGTCCCTTCCAATCCTCTAGTCTCAAGAAGATTCCAAAGTACATTGACATTGTTTAGTCGCCACACAATGTATGGAATTGCTATGGGTTTATCGATTAAGAAGGGTTTTGGGGGTGAGTCTGGCTAACAATCCTCAAATTTAAGAGTCCATTCCCTGACAGATTACATAGATGCACAGTATATTAGTATGGAATTAACAAGATTGATGTTCCATACAAGAAGCAATGGTTTATTCATTAAGAGATTACTCCAGTAATACTTGACCCACTAGAAGTTGAAGCCTTGTCTTTGACCGAGCATCAGCTGTGAAATTCAATTCCATGTACATAGATGAATAAGTTATCAACTGGAATTGTCTAGAAATATTCTTAAGATTCTTTTCTAGTGGAAGAACTATAAAGTTTTTTACTTGTATCTAATATAATCGTCTAACAAATTACCAACAACTTGTATCTATATCGACACATGATGTCTATGCCCTGCTTAGACTACCCATAACATTCATCAGTGCACGATGCATCAATATTGGTGCCCTGCACCTACTAGTATACATCACCATCGCTACTATTCTAATTAGAATCCATATCCTCCGGTGAGCCTCTAATCAATTGTGATCTATTCGGGGTGTATGCATCCTCATTCCAGTGTTAGCCTTGTCAAACGTGTCACCACCTCTTTACACAACTCCCAACATTCTCATGATCACCTTGCATTTCTCCTATGCAAGGTCTATTATCATCAAATTTTGCAAATGTTAACATTAATGTTGTTCAACTTAGCATTTATACCATTGTCGAGGTTCCACTATAGAGTGAATTCGATAGGGATCTTATTGGAATTGATCTCCAACCTAGTTTTCTTGCCAAAGTATAGCTTCCATTACATAACACATTCCTATCACTATCAAATACTACCATGTGTGAATCCCATACAACCCAATGACCATATTTATAGTATAATGCAATACAACCCTTTTAACCTTGTCTATATCAACTAGTCCCCTTGAAAAGCAAAAAGGGTTATTGATTCAACACAAGATAATCCAACACAACTACTTGAACGTAACTGACATTTTTTCTTCAAATGACCACTAATTACATATTGCATCAAATTTTCTTGTGCTTCATCAATTTAAAATACATCAAATGTTCTCTCCAAGATTGCAAAATACAAAAAAATGGGCCCGTATGAAATTAATTTTCCCAAATATAAATTTGAGCTCTTTAAGTGCAACAAGCCCTGTCAAAGAACAATGACTTATGACTTGACCCATTTTTTTCTCGAGGGTGGAATAATTACACAACAATATAAAACTTACTATGTAAACAACTACAATCCCATTTTAAAATCTCTTTCCTTGTGACCAAAAGCTTAATATTCTAGGGGATTTAGAAACAATTACAATATAGTTAAGTTTATCACTATAGAAAAGATAACAAAAACACCATTTTAGAATTTTTGGTTTGTTGTTCATGCAACTAACAATCCACATTTCTCCATTTGATATCCATGATGTTTTCATATGCTATTTTTCTTCCCACTTCCCATATGTTCATTGTATAGATGAATTCTTCAATCCAAGATTCCAATGCATTCAACGGTTTGAATTCTACCTTTTCTTAGCCAAATCCATGATAAAAACTTCCTCAACAATGTTGCTAGGAAAGCAAATTGTTACCCACAATTATGTACATGTGGGTCATGTTGGGTATGTGTTAAATATTCTTTGCATGTATGTGGAGGGGAGGGTGCGCCTAACGATCCCTTCAGCACCTTCACAGAAAAATCCGGTAGGTTGTTTTCGAAATGAAAATGGCTAGTAGGTCATTTTCATCCACGAGCACCAAATTTTTTGGGCGGTTTTCGACTATTTTGGGGGAATTTTCTAAAAATATGTAATTTAATCTCGGTTAAGGGATTGGGTTCTATTTACTAATCCGGGTTAATGGATTAGGGTATTGCATGCTGTGGAATACCTATATTGTATTGTGAGTGATTCATAATAAGAATGAGAAAAATAGGAATTGTGGCTCCAAGGTTTCCTGGTTTTCCTGGTTAAAGGTTTCTAGGGTCAATCTATGTGTACTATGTGTGAATCTTGTGGTGTAATTTATGTTTTGCTTAAAAGAATATGTATGCTTTGCTTCTCTGCACAAGTTTAAAACTTACATGTGGTATCAGAGCTCGATTATTTGATTTTAGGGGGACACCTTTGTTGTTGAGGTTTTGACGCGGTTGATAGATCTAGGGTTTGTGATAAACCTGGTTCAGTGGGAGCTTTGCACCTTTGATTTGTGCATTGAAAGAAAATGGTGAGCAGTTCAAGAATTGAGATCGAGAAATTTAATGGCCAGAACTTTGAGCTATGGAAACTAAAAATGGAGGATCTTCTTGTAGATCGAAATCCGTGGATTGCTATGGATCTGGTTGCACAACCCATTGGAACGTCGAAACAAGATTGGTATAAATTAGATAGAAGGGAGAGGAGTACAATCCGACTTTGCTTATCAAACTCTATGTTTTTTAACGTATCTAAAGAAGATATTGCGGTAAATCTTTGGGAGAAACTAGGGAGTTTGTATCAATCAAAATCCCTTGTGAAAAAGTTGTTTCTACAAAAGAAACTGTATCACCTCAGAATGGATGAAAATTACATAGTGACAGAGCATTTAAATGTCTAGAATTCTCTGGTAAGTCAAATAACCTCTGTTGGCATTAAAATGGCTGAAGAAGATAAATGTATTACATTATTTTGTTCTTTGCTAGATTCTTGGGAAAACGTAATTGTAGCAATAGGGAGTGCTAATCAAGCAACTTTAAAATTTGATGAAATAGTATCATCCCTGTTATCAGAAGAGATGAGGCAGAAATCCATGGATACTCAATGCATGGATGCCTTGTCTGTGAGAGGTCGCCCCTAGGAGAGAAACAAAAATAAGGGATCTCGGGGGAGATCTAAATCTAAGGGTATATCTAAAGCCCCAGGAAAATTTATAAGGAAGTGTTGGAAATGTGGTAAAGCTGGGCACTATAAAAAGTATTGTAGATATCAGAATGTTGAGAAAGGAAAGGGATATGAGGATACCTCTACCACAGAGGCGAAGACTTCCTCAGAAGAAGGAGGGGATGCATACCTAGCTTCCGCTGGTAATCATTCAGAATGTGATATATGGTTGATTCACTCAGGTGCGTCATGTCATATGACCCCTCATAGGGAGTGGTTCTATGAATATGAAAAGTACAATGGAGGCGATGTGTTCTTGGGAGATGATTCACCATCGAGTATCATTGGGTGTGGTAGAGTCAAGTCGAAACTCAAGGATGGAAGGATTAGAACTCTCCCTGGATTAATACACATTCCAAATCTAGTGAAAAACTTGATATCTGTCAGAAAGATGGATATTGAAGGTGTAAAGACCATGTGTGGAGATGGTGGTTTCAAAATGGTTCGAGGATCAATGGTATTGATGAGGGGAGTTCGGTATGGAACTGTGTACAAACTATTGGGAAGAACCATCATTGGTGAATGTAATAGTTTTTTTGTGCCTGATGGGGGAGATATAGAAGATGGAACCCTCACTGTATCAGGTGGAAAGACAATGCTATGGCATCAAATATTGGGGCATATCATAGAAAAGGGCCTTCGAGCATTACAAGGTAAAGGTATGGTTGAAGGTATGATTGATTGCACTCTAGATTTTGATTTTTGTGAGCATTGCATATATGGAAAATAGAATCGAGTAAGATTTGCATCTGGTGCTACAAGAGAAAAGGGAATTTTAGAATTAATATACATTTAGAATTAATATACAGTGATGTGTTTGGACCTGTGCCTATTCCATCATTATGTAGATCTGTGTATTATGTTTCATTTATAGATGCTTTCTCAAGGAACACATGGATTTATTTCCTTCAAAAGAAATCTAAAGTATTTGCTAAGTTTAAAGAATTTAAGGCTCTTGTGGAGAATCAAACATAAAAGAAAATATAGGTGTTGAGGACAGATAATGGTGGAGGGTTCCGCGGGAATGAATTCGATGAATTCTATAAGAAGTGTGGTATAGCAAGGAAAAAGACTACTCCATACAAACCTCAAAAAAATGGAGTAGTTGAAATGATGAATATGACGTTGATGGAAAAGGAAAGGAGCACGCTAAGCAGTGCCAGGACAGGACAAGAATTTTGGGCAGAGGTAGTGGAGACAACATGTTACTTGGTAAATCGATCACCCACATCATCATTGGTTGACAAAACTCCACGAGAGGTATGGACTAGCAAGAAACCCTCTATTAAACATCTAAATTTTTTTGGTTGTGATGCTTATGTACATGTTGAAAAGGAGAAAAGTAGCAAGTTGGATAATAAAGCTGAAAATGTATCTTTATTAGTTATAAAGATGGTATGAAAGGTTATAAGCTTTGGAATCATGTAACTAAGAAGACTATTTATAGTTGATATGTTGTGTTTAGAGAGATCAAAGCAGTTCCCAAATAGGAAGTTACTCCAATGAAAAATGAACCAGATAAAACATAGTTTGAGTTAGAAGATGAAGATTATGACTCAATAGAATAAGTTGAATAAGAAGAAGAAGAACCTCATACACCAGTTTTGAGGAGATCGTATTGAGAAAGAAGGAAACCATAAAGGTATTCCCCTACTGACTTTATTTCTAATTTTGATTTGTCTATTACTGATGATAATCCTATAAATGTGAAGGAAGTTATTGATTTAGAGGATATCAATCTCTGAAAGAAGGCCATGGTTGAAGAAATGGATGTTGTGGACAAAAATGAAGCTTGGGATATAGTGTAGTTACCAACTGGAAGAAAATACATTGGATGCAAATGGTTGTTTAAAAGGAAGTTAAATGCAGAAGGTAAAGTGGAGAAGTACAAAGCCCGCTTGGTAGCAAAGGGATATTCTTGGTGAATATTTTCTCCAGTTGCAAAATTAACTTCTATTAGATTTCCTCTTTCTATTTTTTTTTCTTTTGATATTGAAGTAGAGAATATGGATGTGAAGATAGCATTCTTACATGGGGATCTAGAAGAATAAATCTACATGAAACAACCAGAAGGGTTCACAGTAAAGGGAAAGAACGAGTTGGTATGTAAACTAAAGAAGTCCCTTTATGATCTAAAGCAATCTCCAAGGATGTGGTACCAAAATTTTGACACATACATACTTGGATTGGGGTTTGTGAGAAGCAATGTAGATCACTGTGTATACTCCAAACAAGTTGGTGATCACTTCATTAACATATTAATGTATGTTGATGAAATGTTGTTGATTGGAAACAACAAATATGTCATAAAGGAGGTGAAGTCTCAACTATCCTCCAAATTTGACATGAAGTATATCAGTGTTGTAAACTTCATACTAGGAATGGAGATTAAAAGAGATCATGCAAACATGAAGATATTGTTAAATCAAAGAAAATATGTTGAGACAGTGCTACAGATATTTAAACTGCATGAAAGTAAGCCGATCAAGGTCCCTATAGTTGTAGGTGTAAAGTTGGTTGTAGATTAGTGTCCCAAGACATAGGAATAGGAAGACGATATGGCACGAGTTCCATATGCTAGTGTGGTTGGCAGTTTGATGTATGTAATGGTCTGTATCATACCGAGCATTGCTCATGCAGTGGGCATATTGAGCAGATATATGTCAATACCAAGGAAGGAGCACTGGACAACTATAAAGAGGCTCTTCAGATATTTGTGTGGCACTACAAATTATGAAATATTCTACCAAGGAAGACCTGGACCAGATAGAGTAATAAATATACATGGATTTGTTGAAGCAGTCCGGGATGGAGATATTGATCGTAGAATATCTACAATTGGGTATGTGTTTAACCTATTTCGAGGATCTATCAGTTGGATGAGCAAGAGACAGGCTGTTGTTGCACTCTCAACTACTGAAGATAAATATATGGAAGCCACTCATGCAGGTAAAGAATTTGTATGGCTGCAGATATTATGTTCAGGTCTTTTGTTTGTACATAAATTTGTAAGGTTATATTGTGACAGCCAAAGTGCAATATTCTTGGCAAAGAACCTTTCTTATCATGCTAAGACAAAGCATATTGATGTGCAATACCACTTTGTGAGAGATATGGTTGAAGACCAAAAGGTGTTGGTAAAGAAGGTTGACACCTTGAAGAATGTTGTAGACTTATTAACAAATTTTTTCAGTACAAATAAGTTCTCTTGGTGTATAGAATCTATGGGAATTGATTCCCTGAGCCTGTGACTTTATGAGTACATGACTCATTGTTATGCAGAGAAAACAACAAGTGGGAGAATGTTGGGTAAATGTTATATTATTTGCATGGATGTGGAGGGGAGGGTGTGCTTGATGATCCCTCCAACACCTTCACAGAAATGACTGTTAGGCCATTTTCATCTGCGAGCACCAAATTGTTTAGGCTATTTTGGGGGAATTTTCTAAAAATATGTAATTTAAACCTGGTTAAGGGATTGGGGTCTATTTACTAATCCAGGTTAACATATTAGGGTATTGAATGCTGTGGAATACCTATATTGTATTGTGAGCGATTCATAATGAGAATGAGAAAAATAGGAGTTGTGGCTCCAAGGTCTGTCGGTTTTCCTAGTTAAGGGTTTCCAGGGTAAATCTCTATGTACTATGTGTGAATGTTGTGGTGTAATCTCTGTTTTGCTTAAAAGAATCTGTATGCTTTGCTTCTCTGCACAGGTTTAAAACTTACAATTCCAATTTACAATTCCTATATTAAGCTTGAGGCATGCTTCTCATTTCTAGCTTGGGAAGGGGTGCACTTTCTATGCTTGAGTGACAATGTTTCCTTATAAAATTTCATGACATACCCTCAAAGTTGCACCTTTTTTACATAATTTTCAAACCCATTGTTCTCTACGATTTTGAGGTTTGGTGATATAATTTACAATGAGTTAACGACATGGTTGGAGATAGTCCAATATATCATGCTCCAACTTATTATCCATTTCTAATGATTACTTCCTTAAAATATCATACAACTCGAGTTTAATGCCTTGTACCTTCAGAGCATTTTTAGGCTTGTTCGTTTCTTCATATAATTCATACTTTATGTGATTTAACTATTGGATGGGCGAGATATCGATACTTGCCACTTGTCCTTTTGTTCCTTGGAGAGGATTGACTCCATGGATCTCCTAGGGTGAAAACAATGTTTGGTCTTAGAGGATTCTTTAGTTGATTGACATCCATTTAGCATCTATTATTCTTAGAGGCTCTATTGAACATATTCCCCTTTAGTTGTACTCTTTGGTTGTGCATAGCCACCTTCCCTTTTCATAAGGGAGATCAATAAGGAAATCAAAGAAGACATACTAAGAAATCATTTACGTTACTTGAATCCCCCCTAGCCTCTTAGAAATAAGACGGTCTTCTAGTTCAAACATTTTTTGTATTTGATTTGCAACTTCATTGTTTGTATGGATTACATTAATGATACTAGTCACAGAGGCCGAAGATCACAATTATCTAGTTGCGGGTTTGTTCTCATTAGTTATGCGTTGAGTTTGATCACCGCATCCAAAAATAGATAGGATATGCCAATTTTTTCATATACAAGGGGCTGAGATAAAGAAGCACTTGAATCATTCCTATACATGTCATATATTATGAGATTCAGGTGAGATTTTAGTTCAACTATATTGATAACTTATTTCTTCTAGCCTACCTTGATGATTGGAGGTTTCAAGTTCCTTTTAGATACCCCAATCGTGGATATAGAGGGAATTAGGTAAGTGAGATGGTATTCACTCTCTCATAATGTTAGGAAACAACCCATTGTGACAAGGTTACTGACACATACCTTCTCTAGAAATTTTTGGCCCAAGATTTCCTCCCAATTTTATATCTAGTAGCGAGGTGCCCATTATTTTACCACTCTTCAACCTCAATCATTTGGAGAGTTCTTGTGAGTAGTACTTGGTCTTCTAGGATTACCCAACCTAGTCTACTCAATCTTGACCATTCCTCGAAGGACATTATTAGACTTTGCATTGGTATCTTCATGGTGATTGGTGATGAACCATGATGTAGATAGAGATTCATGGTGATTGGTGATGATTGAGATATCTATTCTTCTACTTCTACTTCTACGTGTGGTGTTGAGTACTTTCTTCTTTTCTCCGCCTCACATAGTGAAGTATTCATTTTTAGTGCTTACCTTCTACTTGGCTCCATTATACTTTCTTTTGATTTTGTACTTGTTCTTGTTGGTACTCTCACATCGCTATTAAAAATTCTTACAGTTTACTCCAATTGACCCGTATTTTGGTCACTTGTGAACATTAATAAATTTTCTTCCTTTCATTTAAAATACAAAATAGAGACACTTCCACCCCAAATTATGAGGAAATATGAAAAGTTAGTAGGAAAGATTTAAGAACCCTAAAATAGTCACTTGGAGATTATTTTTGTAAATTATAAAGGAAGGGTAGAGAATGGAAATAGGGACTTTTGGCATGGGAGTTTTGCTACTCACTCTTTGTAGGAACTATTTCTAAGAATGAATAGAGAGATTCTAGACTCAAATTTTAGCATGGAGACTGTTTGTGTTATGTGGATGAATGTCATGGAATTGATTTTCTTTTCATCATTTCTCATATGCAGTAAGGTTTTTTTGTTTACTTGTTGGATTATTCTTATGGTTAATTACTTTCTATTGTATTTGTACTTTCGTAGTGTCTTTGATTTCTATGAGTTGTAAATGCAAAATGTGTTAGTGATGTGAGTATTCTAGTAGTTAACTTCATTTTGTTAGTTGTTTTGCATTTCATGTTATGTGGTTATATAATATTGAAATGTACTTGAACTTCATTTATTGTTTGTCCTTGTTACTTTCGCTCCTAGGATAGGTTAGAATAATTTAGGATTGCATCAATGATTAGGGAATATTGCATTTCATATTTTAAAAGAAAACCCTAAATGGTGGGCCAAGCTGCAACTAGTAAAATCTACAACTAGTGAACGGTAGTCGAGAAAAAATATGAATGGGTTCCCTACTTCAAACTGTTCGAAGTCTAGTTGGGATTTCCTATTAGGGAGGAACCCTATTGTCAATGCAATGATTTTTTCGGGTGTCAACACCACTCTTGCAACTATGTGATTTACAGTTTTGTATGAAGGTTAACTCTAACTCATCGACTCTAGCATTACATTCCTAGGGTATCCATTATAATAGAAAGGTTTACTAGGTTATGTGTTGGAATGACACTCGTTAAACTCCAACTAAGTAATAAATCCCCAATATGTAATGTAAAGGAGAGAGTAGTAAAAAGAAAACCTTCTCCTTATCAATCAAGGTGATTTTGAATAATATGGTACCCATTATAACGTTGGGACTCAAAGAATCTAGAATAGGAATGACTTAAGAGCACTATGTTGACGTCCTTTGTAGTGAATGAGATATGTTGGATATAAATTAGACCATTAGATTGTTTCAAAAGTTTAGGCTCAAAACATATTGAATTAGTTGGATGTGATGGGAACATGGTGTTGATAGTGGAATTTATTTCAAAGACGTGTATTTATATGTAGATGTTGAAATAATGGGAAATCACTTTGGAATGAAGTAAATGACATGATATATATGGAGGCTCACAAAATTATTCCCAGACAATGATTGCTTCTTTATATAGAAATTTTAAAAGAGGAGTCTTCATTTGCAAGGTATTCTTTCATTATTGGTGCCCATCAAATCGTGGTTTGTTCACCTAGACTCCTCAAGTAGCTATACAATTTTCCCAAGTATCCTCCCATCTAGGAACAAATATTTACTTCCTTTTTAGTAACACATTGTGGTTCTTATTTTTCCCTTGGCTCCTTAGCTCACTCAAGATTCACCTCCTCTAGTTCAAGGTTCCTATTTCCCTCATACAAATAAATGTTATTTTTCTTTTATTGGAAAATAGTTTGAAGATATTTATGTCTTCATTGATAGAACACCAAATATTTCCTCATCATCAAATTGTCATCGACCTCCCATATTAAAATAAGGATTTAATAGAACCCAAGAACCTGAATCACCACCTCTATTGGTGTAGACCCAATATCTAACAGAAGTAGTGATTCCCTAATTAGCTGAAGTAGATTCCATACAAAGAGATTTCATTTTTTGATACATGATGGAAGACTACACAACCAAAGGAATAGCTCAGATTTCTAGTCACTGGATCTCAAGAAACCAAACAAAGGATTTGGACAATATTATCATGAGGATGGATCTTCAACATTTTTTGTAAGTACTTTTACAACATATCATATATACACTCCTAGCATGACAATTCAACTTTGAAGATGCAATTGCATTGATTTAACCACTATTTTTCATAATGGCTTCATGTTTATCCTCTTCACCATAACTCTAGGACACTATCACCAAAATATTTCAAGTTCTCATGGATTACATCCTCCCTCATGTCCCTTATTTTCAGATATAGAAGATCATCTCTTTTCCCAAATATAATTTCCAAATTAATGGAGAACTATTGGACTCTTGGATACATAATATATCGTCTTATTTTTAGATATGCCCCACCATGCTAGATGATCAACATCTTCTCCTTGTGGGTATTCACCTTGATGTAATTGATCAAATTTGGTGGAAATCTCACCCCCTGATTGCACATCCTTCCAAATATTTCCAACCTATTAACACATGGATGCATTTTGTCAAGCCATTCAAATATGTTTTTACCATCCTATATATATTTAGAATTTGATGTGAAGATGGTTGTAGTTGTGTGAAGCTCCAGGTCAAAGTGTCTAGCAATTTATTAAGGTATTAACTAAGCTCCACCTTAACTTCACATAAGAGACCCTAAACATGTACTTGTGCTTAATTCAATTCAAGTTTCTTACTATGTTTCATAATCAAGTATCCCTATTTAAGAGAACCACTCTAGATTAAGCATTTCTCTATGCCATAATATATAGGATTGAAACTCAACATACAACCTAATCTCCCTCCCCCCACCTTTCCATAATTGTAACCCTAGCTCTATCCCTAATAAATTCCCTCCCAAAAACCTTCACGCCCCTATAACATGTAATTCCAATATAGATAGCAGTCACCCTACCTATCCCCATGCTTCACAAATGGGAAAATATCACAAGACATCATATCATGATGTTGTTGATTGTAGATTCTTATAGAGCCAAGCCACATTCACAAATATACCACCTAACTCTAATATTCTTTTATCTCATATGTATCTCCCATCAACTATATATCCTGCCCAATCCATCTACGTTCCCCTCATCAAAATTACAAATTTATGGCCTAACTAGGACCACCACTATCCTCTCTCCAACTCAAACCACAATCCCTTGTATTGCACCCAATGTGATATTTGAGAATGTCCAAAACAACAATGTCCCATTGTCCATCTAGCACCAAAATTCAACAGCTTTAATGAACTCACCTATCTGGAACAATTTCTTACCCATAATGCACCTACTCAAAAGGTCATCTTGCACACTTGTCTCTCCCTCCCATTTCTACCATGCACTAAGTCAACTAACCCATTGAATTTCACCTTGTCTCCTAATACTCATTCTTAGTACCTTCCTATAGAAACTTTGGGACTTCCTACCTCACACATGCTCTCATATCCCTCTACTTCCAACCCTATTTCTCATTCAATTTTCCCCCAAGTTCTCTTAATAGTTACAATAATGAAATATATAACACACACACCAACAACCCCCCAAAAAACTCATGGATATTGGCCAAACAAATAAAAAACAATATGTTTTTGTTTTTGTTTTCTACTTCTCTTATTTCTCTCCATTATTTTGGTAATTTTGGGTTTGTTCATAGTTTATTCAATGAGGATCTTTGAGCCTTATCATCAAGTCTTGACATATTGTGTTTGTTAACACCCAAAAAGTGCTCACTACCTCATCTACCCCATTACATGACTCATTTGTCCATATTTTCTACCATATTTACCTTCAAAACCTTAAAATCCAATTAAAAAGCCTCCAAAAGGCCACAAAACCATAAAAAAAGCCTCCAAAAGGCTAAAAAACCCCTTTCCCCCCAAAATTATCCAAAATTCCTCCAAAATAGCAAAAACCCTCTAAAAAGGGAATAAAAAATATAGAAAAAAAAGAGGAAAAAGAGGGAAAAAGGAGGAAAAAACCCTATACAGCTGACCTAAACCATATGGTTCCCAAAACCATGGGCTAGCACTCCACCACTAAAAACCTATAAATAGGTGATGGAGACCCCTCATTTCATATCCACAGTCAAATACACCCTTACTCTGCCAAAATCACTCTTGAAACCCTAGCTCACCCTTGAGCTACTTTCACCCTTGAGTGCCCCTTTTGTCCCATTTCCAATCCTTTCGAGAAAGAAAAGGAGCAAAGCTGAAAAATTGGCAGCAACCCTCTTGGACTGCTGCAAGAGCTCCACCAACCTTCACGTTGGAGGTATAATTAATACAAAAACCCTTTTTATTATCTTGTCTTGTCTATTTTATGCACATGTTTAGAATAATTTCCATTTTACTGTATTGTCTTTCATTTAATGTTTTTTTGAACTCCTACTAAGGAGTCCATTCTCCTTAGTAGGTACTCATTTGCACAAGCTAGGGTGAAAACCCTAGCTACAGTTTTGGAAACCATACTGGGGAAAACCCTAGCTATAGTTTAGTATTTTGTTGTATAATATTTTGGCGACTCCCCTTGTGTTCCTTTGAATTTCTGGTTATAGTTTTAAAGTTTTAGACATTTTTAAGTTTCTACAATATTTTCCTGTGTTTTTTCCTTTCGGCTATCCCTTTCGGCTGCCGTAAACCATGTCTTTTACCCCCCGCAGTTGCATTCCGACCGCGTCTTTCAGGCATTTACCTATGATCCGACCGCAGCTCTCAGACTGTTTCTGGCGATCTACCAGCAGATTCAAGTCTATTACCTGCAATCTGACCACAATTATTAGCTTGTTTGGAGCGATCCGACTGCAGCTGTAAACCATTTTCCCGCGTCCCGCCTGCGGCTTTCAGCCATTTTTCTGCAACCCGCCGGCGTCTTTTGGTCTTTTTCTCGCGTCCCTCTTGCAAGTTTCAGCCATTTTTCTGCAACCCACCAGCGTCTTTCGGCCTTTTTCCCACGTCCCGCCTGCGGCTTTCAGCTATTTTTCTGCAACCCGCTGGCATCTTTCGGACTTTTTCCCGCGTCCCGCTTGCGGCTTTCAGCTATTTTCCTGCAACCCACCTACGTCTTTCGGCCTTTTTCCCACGTCCCGCCTGCGGATTTCAACCATTTTCCTGCAACCCGCCTGTGGCTTTCGACCTGTTTCCCGCGGTCCGACTGCATCTTTCGGCCAAAATCCCGCAACCTATCCGCAACTGTTGAGTTGTTTCCCGCGGTCCGACCGCCCAGATTTGCCACAGACCCGCGATCTGTTTTCTCCACTTTTTTCCCTGTTTTGAACCCAACACTTTGCTGCAAAATTTTATGCACTTGCACAGCCATCTATCCTACCTGCAGCCATCCTTCCCTACAACCTTTTCTACAGTTTTATTTCTGTTCCATTTACAGAATAGTTTTTGAATTTCAGCATTTTAATTGAAAAAGAGAAAATTTTGTATTTCAAAGTTTAAATTCTGTCTTGTTATTTTTAGTTAGAAAGTTGCCCACCCTGTGGCACTTTTACTTGGGTTCATCATATCACACGCATACACTCTGTCACCTAATTCAAGTGAGCCCTAAAATACTACTTAACACAACCAACATTCTAACCCCACTTGGGGAACACATAACAATTTTTGTAGTTAGGTAGGATCGGGGGGATATGCATCCAAATAACACCCCTTGGTTGCTTACACTTGAGACATAGCTGTTGTCCATTAGGGAACCAAAATCCCCTAGCATTTTTTGGCACGGTCACAACTAGTTTATCAGAGGGCCTCTCCCCTAGGAGGGTTGAAGTCGCCAGACTGGTTCCGGAGGCCTGAGTGGAATACCACAATCCATTTAGTAACTGAAGGATACCTTTCGCAGTTCTCGAGGTATCACCCGTATGGGGATACCACGGCGATAGAACCAAACGGCAGATTCACCTTTTCTGGACGTGTCATGAATGGGGTATCTTAGTTGCCTTTCTTGTAGGATTGACTACCCGGTGTCCCTCCCGGTAGGGGGATATATTTAGCCACTTGGCTCTACTATCCATATTGTCTGACTTGGATTTCATCACCTTGCAGAGGATATGTCTAGTTGAGTCAGAATACTATTTAGCTAGGTGTTTGCATGCTCCCTTACCTCCTTTTGGTCTAGCGACTCCACTATTTTTATTTTTAGGAAACCTGCTGCTTGTTGGTATTCTGACCATTTCTATTGATACTCCACTTATTGTAGCACAGCTATTACAGTAAGTGTTTTGAGTTGGTTGTTGGCCTGAGTGCCATATTTTTTGAGCTCTCCTTCTACACACTCGGTTGCATTAGGGTTTTTGAGCTGTTTTTCACTCAAACACAACCCCCAGATACTTGACACCATCTGTCACCATTGAGTCCCCGAGACATTCTTGGCGCCTCCGGGGCGAGCCCCCACAGCACGGTTCACTTGACACAACCCGCCATAGACATAGATCTTCATCACTTGATACCACTCATCATAGATCTCGAGCCTTGTCACTTGACTCCACTCGTCAATGGCATAGAACTCCGTCACTCGAGCTAGACACCCCTTATTTTACCTTTGATTCTGAGGCAGAGTCCGAGAACCCTATTTACAATGCACCAACCAGCCCCATGGCTGGCGTGACTTCCACCCCTTGCTTTGTAGGGACCATTGGTGAAGCATCCACCACCACACCAGCTACCACACCTGCTTTGGGTATGCCCTCGATGGGGCCCACATCTACCATTCCGATCACTGCACCCATTCCAGTAGCTATGATACCTATTCCCACTCCATCAATGACTCACACTACCCTTGGCAGTGCAGGACTGTCCCATACCACTTTCGTCCCTCCACTTGGGGGAAACATCCCAAACCCATCCCCTCCACTTGGGGGCATTGGACCCAACATGGTCACACCCACTAGTATGTCACATCCTTCTACTAGTTTTCCATTCATAGCTAGCCTCAACCTTCCTAACCTAGCTATACTGACTAACGATCCTGTCAGACATGACCCTACGTGGCCTCACATGCCCACCAAGCTTCCCTCCGACATCCCTAAGTTTGAGGGCAAGGTAGGTGAGGACCCCCAGAACCATATTATGTCCTTCCATCTATGGTGTTCCTCCAACTCCATAGTGGACGACTCTGTCTGCCTCCGTCTGTTACAGCGCACCCTCACTCGCTCTGCAGCTAAGTGGTACATCGAGCAGCCCCATGGGACCCATGCCACCTTTACCTCCCTTGCCTCGACTTTCCTGCAGTTCTTTCAGTTACCTGTCCGTTATGACGCGGGAGTTGAGATTCTACTGTCTTGTAGACAGAACACGGCTACCCACATCACTGACCACATTCATGAGTGGCGTCGATGTCGCAGCTTCTGCAAAATCAAGTTAGACGACCATATCTTCTTAGATTGGTTTCTAAAATCCCTCCTTCCTGTCATTGCCAAGGATGTGGCATCCGAACGACCCCAGTCCGAAGAAGAGGCCATCCTCAAAGCCCAGCAATTTGACCTCATTTACGCCCAGTCAGGTTATCTATATACCATCATACCTGACACCCCTCGTGGCGATTCCTCCCAACACGATGCGCCGGGGGCATCCCATGCTGCAGATGGCATCATTGGTCGTGTTGCCTCGCATCCTCAACCCTTTTCCATAGCACGTCCTAGCCATGGTCCCGACCTTTCGTGGGCTACATCTCAATCCGGAGCAACCAATTCGTATGCTCCTATGGCACATCATCACCATTCTCACGAACCCTCATGTCCACCTCAGTGCTTTGGTCATGCGTCCCCCGCTTACGTCCCCCCGGTTGCACCTCAACCATATTACCACTCACAGGCAGCACCAGCTCATGTGTCCTCTTAAGCACAACATGCTTATTACCCACCACATGCAGCCCCTGTGGAAAACCCCCAACCCGTTCCGCAGACGTATCAGCAACCCCCACAAGGTTTAGCACCTGCACAGCTTCAACATTCTTATTATCCACCACATCCTGCTCCCGCACCTGCACAACCCCAAAACCCACCTGCTACCCAAGGGCAAGTATACGCCCAACAAAATCCGTAGCAGAACCAAAACAACCAGCACCAACAGGGCCAGCAAAACCGTGGCAAAGGCCGTAATCGTGGGAACAAACCCCCTCCAGACCAAGGCGGTCAACCTCCCAATCCCCCAAACAACAATAACGTGGCATCTGCCAACCAGAACCCTGATCAACCGCCCAAGCATGCCAAAAATCCTAATTTGCGAACAAACCATCTTTGTTCTATTTGCGGGGTCTATGGCCACTACACACATGCTTGCCCACATTTGGAGCGAGCTCGGCAACTCTGGACTGATGATGCCCATCGCCAAGGGCACGCGGCTCCTCAAGCGCCACCCAACCCCCTACCACCTCAGCCTCAACCTTTGGTGCTACAAAACCCCTTACCAACCCCAGGCGTAGTGAACACTCAGTCGTTGGCTCCCCCTCAAGGAAACGCGCCACCACAACAGCAAATCACTTATGTCGCTCCTAATCAACCCATGTTAGAAGTCTTAAAAAATTGTCCCGCAGCGCAAGACTTTGCTCTCCGCCATTGGTGCTATGGACCCAAATGATTCACGACTGATGGCCTTCGATTTGGACTAGTCCGAACCACATCTGCCTTCCACTTTAGCGTTCCAAGTTTCTGTTTCCATTCGGAATCTTGTCATCCATTGGTGCATTATTGATGAAGGTGCCTCTACATGCATTATGTCCACATTCATTTGGCAGAAGTTGGGATCCCCTACTCTCCAACAATCCACCACTGCGTTGCGAGCCTACGACGGTCGTTCAGCTCAACCCCAAGGTCTCTTAGCTAATGTCCCCGTCCAGTTGGCTGGTAAAACAATGCTCATTGACATAGAGGTCATCAATGCCCAACTTGATTATAACCTCTTACTTGGCCGCAGCTACATGTATGCCATGCGGGAGGTTGCCTCATCCGTTTTTCGTACCATGATGTTCCCCCATGATGGACACATGGTCAAGGTTGACCAACTCACCTATTACGATCAAATGCCCCCGCTGCACCTGAGAACGTTCTCCCCATGGTTGAATAACCCGTTGGTGGTGCAACTACCTCGTTTGTTTCCTCCGTGGGACCTGGAGTTTACTTAGATACGCCAATGACCTCAACATTCCAATCCATTCCTCCCCCGTCACCGGTGCCCGAAGTATCTGACCTATGTACCCTCTCCCACAATACACAAACACCCAACAATCAACCGCCCTTGTTACCCAAACCACCATTGGTACCTAGTCACATTGGTATTACACCCACCCACACAATCCCCTTCCTATTCCCTCCCTCGAGAGTAGTAAGCACCCCGGTTATGGCTACTCTTAGCCTCCCTGGGTTAACCTTGGGATTACCCGTGTGGTATATTTCACCTCCTGTTCCCCCGCCGATACCAAATTCCGTCCTACAACTTGGTGCAAACCATTGCCACTACTAGCCAACCACCTCCCGGTGTCACTACCCCTTCGTCATCTACGAATCCCCCTCATCTTATCAATCCCACTGGGGGCAGAGGCCCACAAACATACACTGCTGTACCCCCTCCCAAGGCAGTTAAACCACCCCCCCCC
Source organism: Larix kaempferi (assembly GCA_027924585.1). Lineage (NCBI taxonomy): Eukaryota > Viridiplantae > Streptophyta > Pinopsida > Pinales > Pinaceae > Larix > Larix kaempferi. The sequence continues at coordinate 18,781,365 of BSBM01000893.1, forward strand.
CCCCCCCCCGTGTTTCATGCTCCTCCTAAATGCTCGTTGTGTGATGAGTTAGGCCATCCGACTCATCAATGTCCACAATTACCTACATTACAGGAACACATGCAAATGCTTGACGACGACCCCAGTATCCCGGTTGTCGAACTAGATCCAACCCCTAAGCCTCGTGATAAATCACTACGTACCAACCACCCTTGTGCAATATGTGGTATTTACGGCCATTACTCACATCACTGTCCCGATCTCCCAGATTACAGAGCATCTCTCTACGAGATGAATAATTTGGACCTTGAGACGGCACCCCCCACAATTAAGGAGATCCACCCCCCGGTAGCATCCTCATCCGGAGAAATTAACACCATTTATATGATCTCTTCGACTACCACTCCCTCGTCAACCGATTTGACGACTCAAACTTTCCGCAATGATGAGGAGATTCTAGAGGCTCTCACTGCCCCGGATTATCCCTGGGATGACATGCACCATCATTCTTATTTCCTCCCAAAAGACTCCTCCTCTACCACAGCTACCCAATTCGCGGTTGAGTCCAAAGATTTCCTTCCCACCAAAGTCGACTGGTTTAAGGATCCTATTCCTGCTCCTGATGCCTTTGAGGAAGGTAACATGGCCAACATCTCACCAGTTATCCACATAGATATCTCTGACCCACCTAGTGCTCTTGAAATCATTAAATTAGGAGCCTCCTGCAGTGAGCATGAGATTGGAGAGTACAAATTTTTTTTCCAAGAGTTCCGTGATGTCTTTGCCTGGTCCTATACCGAAATTCCTGGTCTCGACCCCGCTATTATAGAGCACCACATTGACACATGGCCAGATGTACCCCCCCGTTCGCCAGAAACAACGCCCCATTCATCCCTCAAAGATCCCTGCGGTCAAAGCAGAGATTGAGAAACTTCACAAAGTAGGATTCATTTATCCTATTGCATATACCACTTGGGTTTCAAACCTCGTCCCTGTTAACAAAAAACAAGGCACCATCAGAGTATGCACTGACTTCTGCGATTTAAACCGAGCTTGTCCCAAGGAAAACTTCCCCACACCATTTATTGACCAACTCATCGATGCGTGTGCGGGGCATGATGTCCTATCTTTCATGGACGATTTTTCGGATACAACCAGATTCAGATCTATGAGGAGGATTAGTACAAGACTACCTTTACCACCCCATGGGGCACCTTTGCCTATCGCGTCATGCCTTTCGACCTCAAAAATGCTAGTGCCACCTTCCAGCGGGCCATGACCTATTGTTTTCATGACTTGTTCCATATCCTGCTAGTCTATCTTGACGACCTTACAACTCGTTCCCGGAAATGATCAGACCACCTTAACGACCTCCGGCAAGTTTTCCTGCATTGTCGCAAATATCAAATCCGCTTGAACCCACACAAGTGTGTCTTTTGCGTTCCGGCCGGCCGGTTGTTGGGCTTCATTGTTTCCCATAAAGGAATTGCTGTTGATCCCCTAAAAGTCCAAGCCATCTTAGACCTTCCCTCTCCTCGCACGCACCGGCAGCTCCAAAGTCTGCAGTGGCGATCCAATTTCCTTCGTCGCTTCGTTCTTGATTACGCCACTGCCGTTCATGGTTTCTTATGCCTGCTTCGTACCCACATACCCTTTGTTTGGGATGAGCAAGTAGAAGCTGCATTCGACGCCCTCAAGAAAGCTCTCACCCAAGCCCCTTTGATCTCCCCTCTAGATTTCTCTCAGGACTTCATTCTTTACGTCTCAGCATCCGATTATGCCATGTCCGGAGTCCTTGTTCAAGAAGACGCCGCTCTCCAGGAACATGTCATTTATTACATCAGTCAGACCTTGTCTGGACCACCCTTACGTTACCCATATGAGGAGAGACTAGCCCTAGCTGTGGTCTTTTCCATCCAAAAATTGTGACACTACATTTTGCTCAGTCATACCACAGTTGTCTCCAACTCCAACCCCATGGTCTATCTCTTAAATCGGCGAATCCTGCAAGGTCGTGTTTCTAAATGGGTAATTATCCTCCAGGAATATGACCTCACCTTCCGCACCCCTAAGAGCACTAAAGCCCTCGCACTTGCCCAGCTCATCACCGATCTCCCCTCCCTTCTGCCGTCCCCACAAATCTTCGATGAGTTACTCGACAATCACTTGTTCATCATCTCGTCTGATGACCCATGCTATGGTGATATTTTGTTATACCTTCTCACGCAGAAGTTGATACCCAACATCAGTCGTGATGGACGCCGTCGTATCCGTCACCAGTCCTCTTGATATCTCCTCTTAGGCGATGTCCTTTACCGGCGAGGGGTTGACACGATTCTCCGTCGTTTCCTTACACACGAGGAAGCCGAACACGTCCTCAATGACTGTCATAGCGGTGCTTGTGGCGGACATTTATCTGGAATGGCCACCGCCCAAAAGGTCATCCGCGCCGATTACTTATGGCCCACACTCTTTACCGACTGCATCATAGCGGTCAATCATTGCCATAATTGCCAACGTTTTTCCCCCAAGGCTCGGACACCACCCGCTCCGTTACACCCAGTCGTCACCATTGGTCCCTTTTGTAAGTGGGCCATCGACTTCATGGAATGTAAACCCCCATCTTCCAACGACCATAAGTACATCATTGTCGCCGTTGATTACTTCACCAAATGGGCGGAAGCCATGCCCACCTTCAATTGTATAGCTAACACCGCTGCCCGTTTCTTTTTCAACCACGTTATCACTCGATTCGGGGTCCCCAAATAGTTGGTCTCAGACCATGGTTCCCACTTCGAACATTCCATTTGGCGCGAGTTATCCACCCTCCTAAAGTTCGAACATCAATATTCCTCTGCTTACTACCCCCAAGGGAACGGCCAAGCAGAGGCTATTAACAAAATTTTAAAAACCATCCTCCAATGCACTGTTGACCGGCATAAGTCCAATTGGCACCACATGTTATTCCCTGCCTTATGGGCTTACCGTACATCCACCAAAGCTGCCAAAGGTTTTACCCCATTTCATTTAGTTCATGGTGTAGAGTCGGTCCTCCCCATCGAGTGTCAGATACCTGCCTTGCACATCGCCGTCGAGCTTCTCCCAGACACCTCCCCACTCGAGCAACGGCTGGTATCACTAGAACAAGTTGATGAAGACTGTTGTGCCACTCTCTAGACCATTGAAGCCGCCAAGAACCGCTCCAAAGCTGGTTACGACAAACATGTACACCCTCGAACTTTCCATGAAGGGGACCTCGTCCTCGCCTATGATCAAGCCCACGACAAAACTGGTAAAGGAAAGTTTGAATCCATGTGGCAAGGCCCTTACATCGTGCAGACCTACCTTGGCAATGGGGCATACATTTTAACTGACTCCGAAGGTCACCCTTTGCGCAACCCCCGTAACGGGTTGTATCTTAAACGCTTTTATCCCTAAACAACCCGCGGCCCCATTGGTCTGTATTGTACAGTTTGCTCTCTTTTTGTTTTTCACCTTTTTTTACCACAATCTTACATTCATCATTTTTGAATGACCACAGATGGACCATCTTCCACCTCATTACATTGGCTTCGCCGATGGAGCAAGCCGCTGGTCTCCCAACCTGGCTTTTGCAGCATGGGTCTTATATTCCCCTTCACATGAATTGATTCACCTTGACGGAATATGTATAGGCGCTGCTACCAATAACCAAGCGGAGTATGATGTTGTGACTGGTCTCCTGACTGCTGCCCTCCAGATGGGCATATGTCACCTTCATGTGTTCCTTGACTCCCAGCTACTTGCCTCCCAGCTCAACAACTGCTATCAGGTGTGTGATCCCTGCCTCTTTAGAAAATTCCTGCGCACAAAACAACTCAGCCGACAATTTGAATCCATAACATTCACCCATGTCCTAAGAGCTCAAAATAGTGTCGCAGATCAAATGGCTAACAACATCCTAGATTGGCACATCAATCACACCATGTAAAACCTCCATCATGCATCATCATCCCATAACATCTCATAAAAAATATATAAAAACCCAAAAAGATTGCAAGGGGCATCCACATACCTATCACCGCATAAACATTTGCATCCATGTGCAATAACAATAAAACCACATTACTATACAGGGGCATCCACGTGCCTAATCCTACATACATCACGTTGTGCCCATCATCTTACACTACTTGCATCCATGTGCAGTACAAACATATAACAAACCATAAGCGCATCCACGTGCGTACACTAAATCATCATCGCAAAAAGGTGCATCCATGTGCATATATATATATATCAAAAAATACATGTCAATATGCTACACATGTCCTGAGTACCCCCATTCTCAGCGATACAAAAAATATCTATACATCCATCCGCCTCATAGAATACATGCCATAGCTACCAAAATCGGGGGGAGTCCCATGCACTCCCTAATGAGAGTCATACCCTGCATCACTGCCTGCATTAGCTTCCTCCGAGTCCTCCCCTCGCTCCTCCTCCGGCAGCTCCTCATCCCCTACGGGCTCATGTGCCCGTCCCCTGTCCGCCAAGATAGCCACCCGGATCGCGATCGACCGGAACTCCCGCAGCACCCTCAGACAGTCCTGAATCACCTCTCGATCCATGTCCCACCACCCATCATCCGTCACTCCAACCAGCAACCGATCTAGAAGCATCCGAATGGACTCCAGAGTCCCCTCAGCATCCCGTCGACGCACCTCCCCTCGGCCTGGCAGGGCTGGTACCGTCACATGGCCCCTACGCGCTACATGTTCTGGTGGTGGTCTCGGGCCAACATCTTTAGATCACACATCAATCAGCAATAGTATATCAATAAACTATCATAAATAAGACTTGACATCCATAACATGAAAGCAAAACCATACGTACCATCTAGTCCCCATTCCTGTCCTGGCGGCCGTGGTGCCTTTGGATCCCTGGTGTAGTCCATATCTCTGTATGGATAGTCATCCAGTGTCAGCGGCATCTGCAGCCACTGTAGGTATAGCTCCTGAGTGAAGTATCTACCCACCTCACCGCTACCCCGACGATGCATCATCTCTCCCCACCGCACCATGCGCGGCTCCCTCAGTCCTCCTGCCCTGACCGGTACCCGTGGCCATAGTGTAGGTACCCGCTCCATGAAGAAAGTACATAGAAAGGATCCATAACAGAATCCCTTGCCAGATTCCTTCACCGATGTCAGTTGTCGCTGAACACAAGTGAGGAACATCTGGCCCCACACATAATAGACACCATCCAGTACCCGCTCCACTAGCTGCATCTGGCCCCCGGACACCTTCTTAGGTGATTGGGACCCCAAAACTCGAACCACGCATGCCACAATAGCCTGTACTGCTGGCTCCTGTAGGTCCACCACCCGGAGTGCATTCCTCTGCACCCTAGCCTCTGGAACACAGTACTGCTCCAACATATCCTCCATATCCACATCGACGGATACTTGTGGCTGCGTATCTGCCACTCTACCCAGACATGGCAACCCCATCAGGAAGTATACATCTGTGAGGGTGAGATCCACCCTCTCCCCCTACACCCTGAATTCCTGAATGTCTGGCTCCCAAAATCTCACTAGTCGGTTTAGCAACATCGCTGCTGAACGCATCATAGGTACTTGTGCGAACTTCAGCAGTCCACACAATCCTAACGTCGACCGCACATGTCGATCCCTCCAAATGACCTCCACTATCTCATCCGAGACCTCCCGCTCTTTCCACAGCACCAGCGGCATCCTGTCAATCACACAAGGCAAACTCATCAGACTCATGTCAAAGAAGTAAACCTGCCCCCCCAGGGAAACCCTAAAAGCTCGATCCCAATCGCGTCTTTAGGGTCCCTTGCCGCGGTTTCCGACCGCGGCTGTCAGGGCTACAGGCACGGTCCCGAACCGCGCTTGTAGGAGCCGAATTCGCGGTACCAAACCGCAAGTCCAACCTCGGAATGCACGGTACTAGACTGCATATTTCGACCCAAACATCGCGGTCCCCAGCTACGTGATCCACCCTGGAACCCGTGGTCCCTGACCGCGGTTCCACCCAACAAACCCACGGTCCACCCACGTGGACCGTACAATAAAATCCCCTGGGACCCACTACCCTCCCCCCGACCCAATGAAAATGCAGGTATGAGTTTGTCGACATACCTGTAACTCTCGGATCTGAAAACGGTCGGTCGGATCATCCAGAAACGCCAACTCAGCTCTGGTCCACTCTGATCACCAGTCAAAGTCAACCAGTCCAAATGACACTTGTCATGTTGGGCCCACTTACTATTTATAGTCCATTGACTTTTTCTTGTTTTGGCCATTCTGAACCCATACGGAGTCCATTTTTCACACCGTTTCCACCACTTGAATCAACACGACAAGACCGTCATGATGGTCAATTTGTCCTCTTATTTTTTCCACATTATTTTTTGAGCATTTTTTAGACACCACTAGTCACCTCGGTTTGTGTGCCACTTTGACTTCTCTCCATTTTTTGATATATTTTATATCATCGGATTCACTTTTCCGAGCCCGTGATGATGCTTGAGATCATTTCTCGCTCTCACCCCCATATTTTTTGGGTATTTTTTCCAAAACGCCCCCCGTCGCCTCGGTTTGCATGCCACTTCATTTGTTCTCCGTTTTTGACACTTTTTATATTGTCAGATTCATTTTTCCGAGCTCATGATGATGCTTGAGGTCATTTCTTGCTCTCACCCAGTACAATTTCACCATTGTGTCCCAACACCTTGTTGCCTCGGTTTGCGTGCCACATTGGCCGCCATCGGATTGTTCCACCTTTTTACATGAGCCATTCACTCCTTTCATACTGCAATTATTTCGTTATTTTTCCACCATTCATTATCCCGCAAGGATCCCACCAGTGTTCCTCCCTCCCTCGTTCTTGGTCATCATCAATTTTCCTTGATTGAGCACTTCCTCCTTGCCTGACCATTCCTTTTGTTTGGTATAATTTTATCCCTTTTTCAGGATGGACAAGTCCTTTACAAAAAGGGCACTTAGGGAGTTTCTGTTAAGCTCTTTTCTGACTCCTAAAACAATGGAAAGATCGCCGAGCAATCTTTCTTCCTTTCATGCTCGTTAAAGTACCTGAAAGGGCGTCTATCTGGTATAAGTTTAACCCTTTTCCGGACCTGGTAGACTAATTACGAAAAAGGAATACTCTAGTCACACCGGCTAGAAGAGTTCTTCATTGCATCCTTTTATGCTTCTTCGGGCCTTGGAGACTAACACACAAAAAAGAAACCCCCTGGAGTCTTCTTATCGCTTTCAGACTCTCTAAAATTGAAAGCAACCACGTGCATGAACTGTCCTGGGCTCGTACAAATCCACATGACAATACCATTCCATTATTTCAGAGTCTTCTTATCGCTTTCAGACTCCTTAAATTGAAAGCAATCATGAGCATGAACTGTCTTGGGCTCGTATAAATCCACACGACAATACCATTTTACACACACTTCTTCTAGTTCCTTAACCCGTGAAGAAGTCCCCCCGTGCCTCTTGGCACTATGATTGATCATCTCGGCAGCACCCCCAGTACGGCCGCCTTTGTTCAGAGTATTCTGCAGTCTCCTGCCATTTTACCCCAACTTGAGTATCACTCATCCCAGTCACTATCCTTGATCCATTACAACTATGATCCCTTTCCCACCAGTCAGTTTCATATGCTGCCTGATCATCCCCTCCATCATACTCTGAACAAAGGAAGTTTGAGTCCACCCACTCTACTTGCCCAGTTATCCCCCACAGTATGTTAGTCTTACCATCAGTACTCTCACACTTTGGTTTTCCACCTCGCGCTCCTGTCAAGGAAACATCATTGCCTTGATAGTTGCAGGTCTCCCTCTGTCGACGATAGCCCCTCTATTCCAGAGGATAGACCCATAGGTCCCTGCGCCTTGGACCCATCACCATCTGTGGTGATTTCCTACGGACCATTCTAAGAGGAGTCATCATTGCCTCTCCGAGTGGTTGTTTCTCACATGCTCGACTTCAACACCTTGATCGCATCATTGAGAATCGCGCAGGGTTTATATCCTTCAGTTATTGGTCGAAGACCCCGGATTTCCCCCAACTCTAGCACATTCGTGAGTCACTTCGGAACACCCAGTCATATGTTCCCGTGGATGTCCAGGTTGCGTTGGCGATTGTATTCGGAAGCCATCCAGTTATATACTTCCTTGAGTACCCAGTTCAGTTCTAGTTCAGTGTACCATTGAGGATATGACTCCTGTCACTATGATCCAGCAGCTCATCAATTCCTCTGGTACCCCACTCAGCAGCACTATAGTTATTCCAGTGTACCAATTCTTCAGCTCAGACATGGTCATCCCAGCAGTATGTCACAGATTCGTGTCCCCTCTGGACCCTTATGATGTACATAGTGGTTCTCTATGTATCTTCCAGGTCCTCCTTGTTCGGGCCTCACAGTTATTTTTTATGTATCTTGATATGAGCATGGGTATGCTCGCCTCGTCCATATATTGAGATTCTTCCTCATTCATTATTTGAGGCCATGTATATGTCAGGTCCCCATATTTTGGACCCCATTGTTATTATTGTTCTATATCTTGATACGAGCATGGGAATTCCCGCCTCGTCCATATGATCAGATTATTCCTCATCCATTATTGAGGTCATGTACTTTTAGTTTTTGCAGTTTGTTCGGGACCGTTGTTCCAGGCTCAAGTTTGTTTCTTCTCTTCTCCACACCCCAGGAAAACCATACAAGACTTATGATGTCTATCGGCCCTACGATGAGCTTTTGCCCTCACACATCAGGGGGCAATCTGTTAACACCCAAAAAGTGCTCACTACCTCATCTACCCCATTACATGACTCATTTGTCCATATTTCCTACCATATTTACCTTCAAAACCTTAAAATCCCATTAAAAAGCCTCCAAAAGGCCACAAAACCATCAAAAAAACCTCCAAAAGGCTAAAAAACCCCCTTTCCCTCCAAAATTATCCAAAATTCCTCCAAAATAGCAAAAACCCTCTAAAAAGAGAATAAAAAATATAAAAAAAACGGAAAAAGAGGGAAAAATGAGGAAAAAACCCTATACAGCTGACCTAAACCATATGGTTCCCAAAACCATGGGCCAGCACTCCACCACTAAAAACCTATAAATAGGTGATGGAGACCCCTCATTTCATATCCACAGTCAAATACACCCTTACTGCCAAAATCACTCTTGAAACCCTAGCTCACCCTTGAGCTACTTTCACCCTTGAGTGCCCCTTTTGGCCCATTTCCAACCCTTTGGAGAAAGAGAAGGAGCAAAGCTGGAAGCTTGGAAGCAACCCTCCTGGACTGCTTCAAGAGCTCCACCAGCCTTCACATTGGAGGTATAATTAATACAAAAATCCTTTTTATTATCTTGTCTTGTCTATTTTATGCACATGTTTAGAATAATTTCCATTTTACTGTATTGTCTTTCATTTAATGCTTTTCTGAACTGCTACTAAGGAGTCCATTCTCCTTAGTAGGTGCTCATTTGCACAAGCTAGGGTGAAAACCCTAGCTACAGTGTTTGACATGGTGACATGTCTTGATGTCTCACTAGTTGATTGTTACTCATTGAGTTAGATACAAGTCTTTGCAGTAGTTTGGGATTACCACTAGGCTTGGGAACGCTCCTATAAGTTGTAAGCATTTATTGTGAATTATAGATTTAGAAATAACCTATTACACTACATATCCAAGAATTCAAAACATCTCCATGTATTTTCCGTCCATATTTGGGAAGGGATTTTAAGTATCTAGCTAGAAGGTAGGAGTAGAATCCCTAGGTGGAAAACATAAAATTGTAGTAAGGGCACTAGCCAATTCTTGAAAAATGGCAGAGATGATGGAATGCTCATCTAAAAAATTTTCTTTATGGGGAGGGATGATGAAAGAGAAAGGATGGGACAATAATGTAATTTTATGGAGACTTGAAAAAGTAAACCCTGGGAGGAGAAGATGCCTGCGATAAATTCCCAGTTAACTTATCTTCAAAGAGAAAGGAACACTATAAAGAGATGATGCAATGTAGAGGAGTAGTGGAAGGAGTCACAACACTAGAGATGCATCTAGAGTGGGAGGGGGGATTAATAACACCAAATGAGGGTAGATTTGGGTGGGTATTGTTCATATTGAACTAGGTCCGTAAATTTTTGTGGTAAAGATAAGTTTTCTAGATGGAGTCAATTGTGAAGAGAAGGAACTAAATGAAAGAGATGTTGGGGTGAAGAATCCAGAAATCCAAATAGTGAAAACCTTTGGTTGGGAATGAAGGAAAGAGAACCCAAAATACTATAGAGGGCATGTGGGTTGGGAGATACCCATGTTGAAATGAATGGAGAAAGTGTGGACCAACCTCTCTGATATCAAATGATGTAGAATAGATATGATCTAACACTAAAATTCTAGGAACAATAAAAAAAAGAGCTAAGAACATATTTCTCATCCCATTACTTGGTTAAAAGCCTTCTTATAGTTTTACAATGGTTCCACAGCTAATTTCTTAACCAAGAACATGCAGTCTAAGATTGAAATAAATACTAAACTATATGCACATAACTCAAAGGATAAAATAAATGCTAAGGAATACAAATGCACAAAACTCGAGGGATGAGATTATGTAACTAACTATCCATGAACATGTAGCTAGAAATTTTGGAATGCAACTTTATAGGGGGTGTTGCTGGCAAGGTTCCCTTGTTGGTAAGTTTTCCTTTGTGTTTATAATATATATATATATATATGTTTTATCATAATTTCCTACCACCAACTGATTTTTTGGGCCTTCACATCTGTTTTTCTTTTGCAAATAAAAAAGTACTATATTACTGTTGGATCATTTACAAAAAGTGCTTAAAGCGCAGCCCTCTGCTTACAATTCACTATCATTCTTAGCAAGATACCCTTATCATAACAAAATAGGGAGCCATAAACAGAACCGGCCACAGACCCAACACCCACACCTAGTTACAGATTACCCAAAACAACAACCCAAGACCTGCTATAGTGCCGCAAAGGAGAGAAAGAGTAGTTATCATTCATCAAAGCAACCAAGATCAGCAGAATGAGATCAGGGAGCAGCGACATTTCCCGCGTTCTCAGCCAGCTTTTTTTTTCCCTTCTTAGTCGTCCCATCTACCTTGTCCACCTACGCCTTCTGAGCAGAACCATGCTGGTGACGAGTATTGGGCCCAACCAAATCCGCATCCTCCATGCCAGGATAGAAAAAATTCAAACCAATCTTCTTAGCAATTGCATCGATCTTGAGGTGCATCAAATGAGCATCGGCGTTGTGTGCCTTCCAAGCCCGGACTAACTCTTCATTGCCTTGGTGTTTGAGGTAATTTTTCATAGTGACATGTTCCAGGAGATTCTTGACGACCTAGTAAACTATCGACATACGTTCGTAGGTAGAGGCTCTGCCATAAGTAGTTCCCGGGTCGACCACCCAGTCCTCCACCTCGCAGTGAAGGTTGTTGAACGGAATGGATTGCGCAGTGTCCCAGAACCGTCACTCAATCTTATCAATCTCTTCCTGGACCAGGGATGTAATTCGCTGACAAAAAAATAGACCATCCTCCTGGGCTCTAGATTGCGCCCTGGTGACCCGACCCTGAGCATTACCCCTTTCGACAGAAATCTTAGCAGTAACCTTAATCTTATCAGAACCAGGATCCAAATTAGGCTCAAAACCAACACTGCTCTTAGGGGCCATCTCCCTAAACCAAATAGAATCAAGCAGACAACCTAACGAGAATCTATCACCCACACTCCCCCAAGAAACATTACCACTCATAGAGGGAGGAATGAGCCTGAGACGAAGCATAAATCTATCGTTCAAGCGCTCCTCTACATGGATATAAATAACCAGAGGCATCATGAGCATCCCATCAGCAAAACATTGGTCATTCCTCATATCGTACCGATTTTCAATCATGAAACTTCCTCCGCCATAAAAGATCATTAAACATACACTAATGGGTAACTAATGGCTAGAGGAGGAAATATATACGGAGCATTCCTTTCGCTCGTATCCTTCCAGGAAATGTACTCGCTAGTACTGATTTCAATATTTAAACAGATGGTGGAATTCATTCCTCGCGTGGAAACCCATGATGATGGGACTCGCCATTACGTCTCCCCAAACGCCCCCTGTTGATTTCATGAGGCAGAGAGGCTCCATCTTCCTGTTGACAAAATTTTCTATATCGGAGCTATCCAAGTGGTGACAATTAGCGATCCAGGTGTCTCGCTGGAAGTCTTCCAGGTTACCCACTGAGAGGGCCCTACCATCATTAATACCCTATTTTTCCAAAAGGTCTGCCACCTCATTGGCATCCCAACGAACATGGCTAAACTTGATGGCACTATGATTCAATAGCAGAGTTTTCAGATGATCTAATCTGTAAAACAGATGCCAACTGGTGGAGATTTTGGCAGGGGATTGGCCGTTGGCCAACTTCTTTTCCATGTGAATTATAATGTGGGATTCCCCCTCCAAAATAGCTGGAAACCAACCTTCGTTAACCACCAGGTGGATGCCCTGAATGAGACCTTCCAGCTTAGCTAAGTTGTTGGAATCCACACCAAGGTGACAAAAAAAAACTTTTAGGATCGTACAGCTAATCATTAAGCATCATATTCATGTACACATAACACATTTTTCACAATCCTAGCTAATCATTAAGCAACATGCAATTATTCATTTAATTCAACTATCCAACTCCACATATGTCATTTAATTCATTAATTCATTTATCCATTGTCATCATTCACATCTTTAGGTTTTCCTCAATCGTTTAAGACATATCAAGACTTAAGAGACCACTTTATCGGAGTTTATTCAACCAGGTCACTCGACAAGTGCCCTTAAGGTCCACAGTCATTCTAGGGGAATTACATACACCCCCTCTTCTATAGAACTTCGTCCTAAAGTTAATTTTTTTTCTCGTACTTTCGACGCTGTGTATTACCTTTAATTTCCCATTCTCATCTTCTTGTCATTCTCTTCTATTTTTCTCAAACAATCATGGCCATAAACACTAGTGGTTCTACTCATTAGCTTTCTAGATCATCTATTATGGTTCCAATACATCCTCGGGAATTCAATCGTAATTTTGTATAATATAAATCCGATAATACATACAATAATTTTCAGTCCCGACTAGATTTTCCATACCTCCTAGTCATGTATGAAGGTTTACGATGTGCAAATTATCTACAAGTTGCACTACATCAATAGCCACCCAATAGTTTATCAAAACATAACAAATCCAAACAAGGTTTCAAATCTATGGTTATTCTCCCTTCAAGACAAGAAGGTAAACATCATAAAATATTCGGTAAGATATAACCACGGTTTTAACAATTCAGGAGAGACCCTCAAATAGTCCAAAAACCAAATTCCATAAGACTACTTCCAAATACCTCTAAAAGTTTTAATAATGTTGGTTCTCAATAAGATAGGATTCGAGTCGTCAAAATTTAGTGACTTAGTCGAACATATTGAAATTTAACTCTTAGTCCTTTCAATAGTAATATCATGTCCAAGTCTATGAGCTTATCACATCCTTACCTTATTTCATCATTTCTGTTGTCATAGAGCTACCTCGACAGACTCATCAAGTCGTACCATGTGTGTTTTCTCAACCTCATCGAGTTCTATCTTGGGCTAGTCGTATTTTCATCAAGGGTTGACTATGTCCTCGATTTAGTGGTATTACTTTTAGTTCATTGTGTTGATCATTTTCATACGTCGTTTTACTAAAATAGTCTTTGTTCGGTCCCTCCGGTGGACTTTCCAAGTTTCATCTTATGTATCTATGTAGTCTCATCGAGTCTTGTCTTAAGGTCTAGCCATCTTTTAATATTTTTTTCGGCATGTCATGAGGTTAACATCATTTTGTTTAACTCGTTGTTTCGATACTTCATTTTAAAAAAAACTCATCTTGATTTGGACTTTTTCGGAGAACTTTCCCCAATAATAATTCGTCATTTACCGTTGACATGGTCACATCGAGTTTGTACTTTTCATTCTCAATAAAAATATAATCACGCTAGAAAATTAGTTTTATTGGGCTTAGCTCCTCATGCTAGTAACATTGATATTTCACTTTTCAAATTTTGGTCTTTTCCACTTCCTCGACAATCTTTCAAAGTCTCTTCAATCTAAGTATCATGGTGTCTTGTTAGTTAAGGACCGTCTCAATTGTTTAAATTTCATATAAATCATAACGCTTCCATGTTCTTCAGGTTATAACGTACTTCTCCTAATCCATAACTCTACACACCATTAAGTCTTTATAAAGACATGTACAAAATTCTTCGATTTCATAACTTTAAAACAATAATGAATTATGTTCTCCATTTCCATAATAACAATTTTATAAATAACTCTTATGTATACCTCTCTCTTTTCCTTGCTCTAGCCCATTTATATATATTGATATAACAATAATAATAATTTCCTTTATGAACAAAACAAAACTTAAATATACTTTTCTCCTTTCATACTTAAACACATTTATGTATATACATATTCTCTTCACTTTCATAATAACAATTTTCTTTTAAAACAAGACTTAAATATACCTTTTTCTTTTCACACTCAAACACATTTATCTATATACATATTCTCTTCACTTCCATGATAACAAATTCTTGTATAAACAAAACAAGACTTTAAACAAAATACCTTTCTCTTTTCATACTCCTACATATTTATATATATACATATTCTCTTCACTTTTATAATAACAATTTCTTTTCAAAACAAGACTTAAATATACCTTTTCTTTTCACACCGAAACACATTTATCTATATACATATTCTCTTCACTTCCATGATAACAAATTCTTTTATTTAGGTTTCCCCATGTCAAGTGGTATATATTGTGTTCAACTCATATAATTACTTCAAGCATATCTATGACTCATTTCATAAACATAATGCCCTTAACATCACCCGACCTTAGATCCCTTAAAAATCCATTACCCAATGCACATTTAAACTATAAAGTGACAATCAGCTCTAACTAGAATACACTCTTCATGGACTAGTGGAATAAAATATCACCATGCACCTAGTATGACAATGGCAATATCCTTAAATTTTTATTTTTATTTTTAATAATTACATATTAATATTTCTCCAAGTAAGTCTATTACCAGCAAGAAGGATCTAACCATTGAGTCTAACTTAATTATGTCTTAGACTTTATTGACACAATGGTAAAAAGAATGCAGAGGTCTATGTTACCTATTTCCAATAATTGATGGCTAAAAGCACCCTAAGCCCTAAGACGATTTCATTAACATAAATGTGTCTTGACATTGATCATACCTTAATGGCATATTCATTTTACACAAATGCACATACCTATGATATACATATATATAACCTATGCATAGATACATACAACTACAATTTTTATTTCAAAATCCACTACACTTAACACAATGAGTCCTTGACATTCTACCCCAATAGAGTATGATCCTTATGATATATATATTCCCTATATTCCCTTGTATTTAAATCTATAACATTATAAATAATCAATGTATGATGCATAGATTATTCTAAAAGTAGATACAAATTCTAATGCAGCAACTCAACTACTTTTAAAACAATTCCAAATGTAGGGACCCCGTTTGTGGGGCCATCCCTAAAAATAAACTGAAACACATCTAAATAAAATAACGTTGATTCCAACATATCAATGGTAGAAAACTAAATTACACACAAATAAATTTATTTTTAAGCGAATATAAGGAGAACCTTATACCTGTCATCTGTCGGTCAATCCTACTTGCTTTTGTCGTCTGCTTCCATGTTGTGTCCTTCGAGCCGAAACTTGTTTAACCATAGGCGAAGAACCGTTAGCTTCACCACCCAACCGTAGGATTATGATTTCATTCACATAGCCACCCCCGAGCTTCCGGGTTGTAGAGCTCACACACACAAAAATATAGAGACTCGGAAATGGGCTTCCCCCCCACCAGAATCCCTTTCCAAACTCCAATAGCAGCAAGTCACTCTCTCTACAAAAAATACGATAACCATCCAAACCATGGGTCCCTTACCCATTCCCAAACCCTTCGTTAATTGGGAATAATCCATTGCGACACATGTAGCTTCATGCAAAAATATTTAATTTCTTTTTATTAAAAAGTAATTTAGGTTACCTATCCACATGTCAAGTTTTATAGAGAGTGCACCAACTTTCCTAAGTTTACTCAAGTTTGTCTCCATGATGTTCCTTCTCATCTTTATTTTTGTGGGTGTAAGTAGTGTAAACTAAATGCTCAAGCCTAGGATTCCATTTTGATCCTAAAATAATGATTTCTATTATTTTAAATACTAAAATGTATTTTCATGTGCAAATGTCTAAAATAAAATTTCTATTATTTTAAATATTAAAGTGTATTTTCATGTGCAAGTGTTCTAAATGCAATTTTATACGTTTTTATGCATAATGTTTAACAATCAATCCCTCCTAGGACCTATGTACCACACCGTTGGGCCCATCCATACCTTATTCTCATCTTTCGACATGGTACCACTCCATTGGGTCCAATCATCCATAGTTTCCATTTTTCGGCAAGGTACCACATCATTGGGTCCTTGCATCCATTATTTCCGTTTCTCGGCAAGGTACCACATCGTCAGGTCCTTGTGTCCATTATTTCCGTTTCTCGGCAAGGTACCACATCGTCGGGTCCTTCTGGCGATATCCTTTCATTTGACTTGCGGGAACTTCATGTAGGGATTTAGGACTCGTTACCTTCAATCCTCCGTCTACATGCTATTGCAGACTAATGGCGCTGAGGAGTAAGTCTGTTCTTACTGCGTGACCTCCAACTCGTACGTGACCAACTCCGTCGTGGTCCACATCGCGCAACCTCATGCTTCCCTTGAGTAAGCGTATCAGTGATTCTCTACTCATTCGTGGAATTGCGTCGAAAGTCGACATCGTCGTCGTTCTCCCCATCTGTGATTTATCCGTACTCTACGACCCTATAATTCCTTTGTGCATCTGTTGGTGAACTGTTTCACCTGTCGCTACACACAATCTCAAAAACACATATTAATAGTCTTGTCCTCATTCATCATAATTCAATTCATAAACCCGCTAATTGTTAAGCAATTACAGTTTACTCATGACATCCTACATTCCATTAATCAGTAAGGCATTACGTCCATATGTACTTCTTTCATTCTCATCACATAATTCATCATACAGCTAATTGTTAAGCATCATATTCATGTACACATAACACATTTTTCATGATCCTAGCTAATCATTAAGCAACATGAAATTATTTATTTAATTCAACTATCCAACTCCACATATGTCATTTAATTCATTAATTCATTTATCAATTGTCATCATTTGCATCTTTAGATTTTCCTCAATCGTTTAATACATATCAAGACTTAAGAGACCACTTTATCGGAGTTTGTTCAGCCAAGTCACTCGATAGGTGCCCTTAAGGTCCACAGTCATTCTAGGGGCATTAAGAAAAAAATCACCTCAGAAAAATTCATTTAGAGTATTTGAGCTTTTGAGAAAACAACTGAAGAGAAATTTCCTTTGAGCATTTGACAAAAAAAATTGTCTTTGAGAAAAATATCATCTTAAAAAAGTCCTTAGAGTCTTAAAGCCATAGAGAAAACACATTAGGAGAAATAGCCTTTGAGCTTTGAGAGAAAACCTTGAGAGAAATTAGTATGAGACTTTGAGAAAAAAATGTCCTTAAAAAGTCCCATAGAAAAAAATCTCCTTAGGAAAAAAACCCCATAGAAAATATTTTTTGAATATCTCTATGAAAATGAAAGATGCAGAATTATGAATTCGCTTAGTGTATAAATATGGTTTGAAAGAGGTTTAGTTATTAAAAGTGGACCTGCATTATTCCAACCGATGGAATTTTTTGTGATCACATTTTTGGCCAAAGAATTAATGGACGTTAATTTTGACGATGATTTAATGGAATAAAGTCTTTTCGGCCAAATTTTTTTACAGCTGAACTATTTTTTGGCTAAAAAATAGTTAATTCGAAATCCTATCAACATTTGAAAACTTACAGGTTTTTAGTTTACTCCAATTTCAGAAGGTAAAAGCGATATCCAATATTGTGGCGGAAGGTAGGTCGGTCGGACCCTCTTGCTTAACTATGACACACAAGAACACAAAGATGCTCACACAGACTGGATGTGAACTGAATGCCTGAAGCTGGATTCTATTAACTAGATCAAATTACAATGTTTAACTACAAAGCAAATGAAACTAGTCAGCCTTAGCCTGTTACAATATACAGGATGAAAATCTGTTCTCTCAATGTGTTGTCGGTTGTGTGTGATCTTCCTCCCTCTCACAGTCTCTACTAAATGAAAGAACTCACTGAGCTATGGATGACTGATCCCTTGTTCTATGCCTTCACACTGCTCTTCTACCCTGTTGTTGTTCTTCCCGAGGCTCACTCCGTTCCTTGAGACACTCTTCCTTTGTCTTCTTAATCCTCCAGATCCTGTAGACCTGCAGTTGCCAGCACCCTTTGTCCGTGCTACACAACCTCTTCCTGTGGTGACATCTGTCATAATCCCAACCACCTTCATAACTGCTCATAACTTCTTCAACAACCTCCAATGGTTGCTAAGTACTCTGCCTTGACTTCTACATCTCTCACTCTACTACAGTTGTCAGTCCCATGTCTCTTGCTTCGACCATACTGCACTTCGTCACCCCTCTACCTTACTTGTCAGCTTAAATTCACTTCCATGGCTGCCAGTCCGCCCCATCCTCCACGCTTGGCTTTCGACACAATCTGTCGGTGTCGTTGTTCAACAACTCGTCGACACCCAACCTCTTTCACTGCAATATTGTCATCTTTCGACATAAGACTTATCGACTCTCGACCTTTCTCTCTTGTCAACCTCTCTTCGACAGCTTCTACTCAAATACTTATCTTCGACATCCAATCTCCCATCACACTAGTGGTAATCGGAAATTCCCCCTGGTCGGCTTCCTTTCTGCTAGACCACTTCGACCATATGGATCCTGACCGCAGGTCAAGACCATCCAATCGGTTTCCCTGTGCTTTCTCTCTGGCCATTGTCCCTTCCGCACGTCGATTACCTTCGATGACTTCTTTCCTGGTTCCTCTACTTGTCCCTTTGAGAAAGTAGTCTCTGCACCTTGACTAGTCATCCGACTAGCCTCGGCTCTATCGCAACTTAGCCCTTCGACCGAAGTATGATCTTGGTCGTTCATTGACCATTTGGACCAACTGTCCCTCTCTTCAACTAGAAGGAATCCATACTCTATAGGTGAATCACGTCTGTTAATTTTTGAGCATTAATTCAATATACTCTAAGATCTTTACTGAGAGAATAACATGTACAGTATATCAATGCATATCAATCATAGCAAGCATATCAATCATCATAAGATGCAAACATAAGAGACAATAGACACACAGAGTTTCCATGGAGAAAATCCTAAGCTGAAAAACCCCACAACTTCCTCAGAGATAGATATAGCAATAGTAAAACCAAAGTACACAGAGATAGACTCCTCCTAGAAGCTGATCCTCCTCCTCACATATGCGCCACTTTCCGAGTGATGGAAGAGTGAGTTATGAAGTGATCCAAATAGAGATAAGGAGATCTCTATTTATACTTGTCCTGACTGCCCAATAAACTTATGGGGCTGACTTGTCTAGCTTACTATAATAACCCAATGTTAACTTAATCAAGGTCGACCCCACACATGGTGGTCTAATAACCCATCAGCAAGTTACGACACTTGCGACACTTGTCAATACAAATGACGACACTTCCGTATAGAGTTATCATAACATCTCTATAGGAGTACAATATACATAGATGAAATACATGGGTGAAATACATTCCGAAGTTACATATACATCAACACTCCCTCTTAACTAGGAAGGTATTTCTCGACACAGATCTGCTAGCACAAGTCTTCCTCTCTGGATCATCATCAGCGAATCATCATCCTCGAATCATCGTCATCGTCACGGCTGCTGCTATCTCTATCAATCTCTGAATCTACTCGTCATAGGAAGTTCTACAGAGCCAATCCTTTTTCATACTGGATGTAGGTCCACCACCTGCAGGTCTTCATCATCACTAGCCATACTGTGGAATTCTCAGGACTTATTACATGCGTCACAAAACCTCGCAAGAGCATCCAGGCTGTTATGAGCGCACGGCTCTACCTGTCGGATCTCCCAGGGCGCTATTATATGTGACCCCACCAGAAAACCTCGAAAGAGAATCCCAGGACTGATTACGAGCACATGGCTCAACCTATGGGATCTCCTAGGGAAAAAATTACATGTGGTCACCACAAAACCTCGAAAGAGCATCCCAAGACTGATTACGAGCAAACGGCTCAACCTATCGGATCTCCCAAGGCACAAATTACATGTGGTCATGGAAAAACCTCGAAAGAGCATCCCGGGACTGATTACGAGCACACAACTCAACCTATTGGATCTCCCAGGGCACAAATTACATGCAATAGGACAAAACCTCGAAAGAGCATTTGCTAGATATCCCAGGGCACAAATTACATGCCATAGGAAAAACCTCGAAAGAGTATCTGCAAATCTCCCAGGGCACAAATTATATTTCCTCCTAAGAAAAACCTCAAAAGAGCATTTTCCGGATATCCCAGGGCACAAATTACATGCCATAGGCAAAGCCTCGAAAGAGTATCTGCAAATCTCCCAGGGCACAAATTATATGCTTATCTGCACAACCTGTTCCACGGCCACATAGTATCAACCTGATACTCACCATACATCATCCTGATGTACACATGATCATTCTTATCATGAACACTACATCGTCATGATGTGTGTCATCTAGAGCAACATCCTGAAGCTCATCATCCATGATCATCCTGATCATACAATGCATCCACCTGATGCATACACAGTATCTTCCTGACACATATCATCATACATGATCTACCTGATCATACAATGTATCCACCTAATACACAAACAAATACATGATCCACCTGATCATACCTGATACATATCAACATACATGATCTACCTGATACATCTACAGATACATACACATGATCCAACTGATCATATCCAGCATCCAACATGATGTGTACATACATATACATATAAATGATCCAACTGATCATATCCAGCATCCAACATGATGCATACATACATATAAATGATCCACTGATAATATCCAGCATCCAACATGATGCATACATACATATAAATGATCCACTGATCATATCCAACATCCAACATGATGCATACATACATATAAATGATCCACTGATCATATCCAGCATCCAACATGATGCATACATACATATAAATGATCCACTGATCATATCCAGCATCCAACATGATGCATACATACATAGAGCAGTAACTGGAGCATCATCCTGATGCTCATCATCCAGCGCTTACATCCATAGCCATGGGAAGGATCCTCCTCTCATCATGCTTGGAATGGCTCCAGCAAATGTCTCCATCACTTCTTCCTCGAAGTGTCATCAATCTGAAGAACACCAAGCCTCTCTCTGAAGTACTTGAACTTCACTCTGGCTAGTGGTTTCATCAGTACATCTGCAACCTGCTCATCCGTCACAGCATATAGGATCTTCACTGCTCCTCTCTGCACCATATCCCTGATATAGTGATATTTGATCTCAATGTGTTTCGACCTGTCATGGAACACCGGATTCTCAGACAGCTTCACACAACTCTGGTTGTCACAAAGGATACCAGTAGCCTCCAGCAGGAGATCCAATAACTCAGACAGTAGCTTCCGAAGCCATACTGCCTCACAACTAGTTGAACAAGCAACAACATACTCTGCTTCAGCTGTACTCAGTGCTACGTAGGACTGCTTCCTGCTAAACCAAGAGATCACACCTGATCCCATACTGAAGCAGCACCCAGAAGTGCTCTTCCTATCTGCAGCACTGACTTCCTAGTCCGAATCAACATAACCCTGTAGGTTAAACTTTTGATTTGCATCATACTTTAGCCCATAGTCAACCGTACCCTTCAGGTACCTCAGAATATGCTTTACAGCAACCAAGTGAACAACTCTGGGATCCATCAGGAACTAGATCAATGTGTTCAACGAAAAGCAAATATCTGGTCTGGTGTTCGTTAGGTACATCAAGGACCCAATCATCTGATGATACACCGTGACATCAACCAGATCAAATGAAGCATCACACAGAAGCTTCAGGTTTGATGCCATAGGGGTGGCCATGGCCTTGCAGTCCATCATCCCGAACCTCTTCAGGATCTCTACTGCATACTTCCCTTGTCCAAGGAAGATACCATCTGCACTCTACCACACCTCCATGCCTAGAGAATAGTGCATCATCCCCAAGTCCTTCACCTCGAAATCGGCAGCAAGCTTCTTCTTGGTGTCAGCAATCAAACTATCATTACCTATAACAAACAGGTCATCTACGTACAGGAGTAGTATCATAGGATTGCCTTCCTCAACCTTGTAGTAAAGGTTGGAATCCACTTTACTCTTGGTAAATCCCAAGCTGGATAGAAAACTGTCCATCCTACCAAACCAAGTCCTGGGAGCTTGCTTCAAGCCATACAAGGCTTTCTTCAACCTGCACACATATGACTTCCTATCATGTGTCTCAAAACCAAGTGTCTGCTCCACATACACTTCCTTCTCGATTACAGCATTCAAGAAAGCAGTCTTGACATCCATCTAGTGTATCTTCCATTTCATTACTGCAGCTAGAGCAAGTACTGATCTGATGGAAGTGTACTTGGCTACAGGAGCAAAAGTTTCTTCATAGTCGATTCCTTCTTTCTGGGAGAAGCCACGAGCTACAAATATCGCTTTGTATTTCTCTATGCTGCCATCTGCAGCATGCTTGATCTTGTAGATCCATTTGGAAGTCACAACAAACTTCCCTTCACGTCTTGGGACTACATCCCAAACATCATTTTTAATTATTGATTGGTATTCCTCAACCATGGCATCCTTCCATTCTTTCTTTTCCGTTGCCTCTTCATAACTGGAAAGTTCTTTGTTCATGATATCACAGAGTAAAGCAACATAGTTGGTATGTGATCTAGTTCTCTTCTTTGCTCTGTGTTATTCTTCTGGAATGCCATACCTTTCTGCATCTTGAATGAGCTCTCTATCCCATGCAAGTTTCCTCTTGTGAGAGTCCTTCTCACGAGGTGGATCTACAAATTCTTGTGGATCTTCAATTTCACGATCAACATCTGGAATTGCTTTAGTCATAATAGTGTCTTGAAATTTGGTTTCCTTTGGTTCTTCATGATCTTCAACATGTGTCTTCCTTGATTTGATGAATGCTGATTTTTCATTAAATGTTACATCCTTGCTGACATCAATCTTCTTGAACCCTGGAAAGTATATTCTGTAAGCCTTCGAGCTTTCATAGTAACCCACAAAGATACCCTTCTTTCCTGAAGGATCTAGCTTTGTTCTCTTTTCCTTTGGAACATGTGTATATACTGGAAAACCAAATATCCTGAGATGGCTGACTTCAGGTCTCTTACTAGAGAAGACCTCTTCTGGTGTCTTGTTGTCCAATATCTTGTGGGGTGTTCTGTTCTGCACATACACAGCTGTCCTAGCTACTTCTTCCCATAGATGCATGGGTAGATCCTGGTCATGCATCACTACCTATGCTGCTTCCATGATTGTTCTATTCTTCCTTTCTGCAAATCCATTCTGTTGTGGATTGTAGGGAGCAATCAACTCCCTCTCAATCCCGGAATCACTGCATAACTTCTTGAAATCTCCTGAAGTGAATTCTCCTCCATTGTCGGATCTGAATGTCTTGATATTCTTATCGGTTTGATTCTCCATCAAGGTTTTGAATTCCTTGAATTTATCAAGCACTTCATCCTTTCCTTTTAAGAAGTAAACCCAAGTCTTCCTGGAGAAATCATCAATGAAAGAGACATAGTAAACATACCCACTCAGAGAGCTGGATGACATCGGACCGCATACATCAGAGTGGATGATTTCCAAGATTCCTTTTGCCTTGCTTTCACTGCTTGGAAATGCCTTCTTTATGTTCTTTCCTTTTGCACATCCTTTGCAAATACCTTCATGTTTGGTCTTGATTTCAAGGAGACCCTCTACAGCTTTGCTTGCAATTGGGAGTGCTCTATAGTGCACATGAGCAAGCCTTCGATGCCAAAGTTCACTTGGCTCCATGGATTCATGTACCATGGCATGTTTAGGTTGTCCCTTTAATTTATATAATCCTCCCTCTTGCTCTCCAATCACCACTGCTTCATCAATAGTTTTACCTTTTGGCAACATTAGGACTTGGCCATCTACAAATGCAACCCTCATGCCCTTTGCATCTAATGCAGAGATGGAGAGTAGGTTCTTCTTGAGCCCAGGTACAAATAACACATCTTTCATCTTCAAAGACTTTCCAGAGTCTAGGTTGTAGGAGGATTCCCCACTTCCTTTGATAGGGTATTGATAATCATCCCCAAGTTTCACCTTATGGGGTGATTCATGTTCAGATAAATTTACAAAATATTCTTTAAAACCAGTCATGTGTTTAGAAGCCCCACTGTCAATTAACCAATCATTACAACCATGAGAAATAGTACCTGTGAGAGCAGAGATTAGAACATACTCTTCTTCACTTGATGAGTCATCATCACTTTCTGCTCTAGCCTTCTTCTCAGGAGGTTCATCATCCTCAGCAGCATGAGCATGATATCTCTTCTTGTTTCCCTTCTTTTTGTTGTTGCTGGAACCCTTTTTGTTCTTGGAACAATCTATAGCAAAGTGCCCCTTCTCATTACAGGTGAAGCATCTCAGATCCTTCTTACCCTTTTGGTGATGGTGGTGAGAAGGTCTTCTATTATGAGATGGCTCCTTCTTGAACTTACCTTTCTTGGTATGTGTTGTGAGAGCTTGATCTTCATTTCCCATCTTTTCTTCTTGGGCCACAAGCCTAGCTTCTTCTTGAGAACATTCTTCCCACAGTCTGTTGAAGGAGATCAACTTCCTTCTTACACAAATTCCTTGAATAAAGGAATCCCATGACCCGGGTAGGCCATTCAGAGTGGTCATGACAACTTCACCATTCTCCACCATTTCATCCACCGCTTCTAGTTGTTCCTTGATCTGAGAGACCCTAGAAAAATAAGATTGAATGGTTTCTCCATTCTGAAACTTTACCCCTTTCAATTGGTTCTGCAGGGTCATCTTCCGATTTATGTTCTTCCCTTCAAATAGC
The DNA here is from genome assembly GCA_027924585.1 of Larix kaempferi. Classification (NCBI taxonomy): domain Eukaryota; kingdom Viridiplantae; phylum Streptophyta; class Pinopsida; order Pinales; family Pinaceae; genus Larix; species Larix kaempferi. The sequence continues at coordinate 18,806,661 of BSBM01000893.1, forward strand.
TTGGTCACGGAATCAAACATCTTTTTGGGTGTCTTTAGAGATGACACATGTGGGATGAGATGGTCCTTGATGGAATCGGTTATGATCCTCTTTGCCTTGACCAAGTTCTTCTTGTGGAGGGCTTTAGCCTCTTCTTCCTCTGGGATAGGGACCTCTTCCCTTATGTAAGAGTCCAACTCATTTTCTTCCAGGATTAACCCAATCCTATACTTCCATGCTCAGAAGTTATCAGCCCCTTCAAGCTTATCCTCAAGCTTGGTGTGGTGAGACATCTTAAAGAGTACTTCAAATGGAAATAGAAAAGATTTAGGTCTTACCACTTGATTTGTTGAAAACTGGATCTGGTCTCGGATTAGGGTTTGTCAGAGAAACCCTAAAAATTCAAAATGTGAATTTCAACTTTCTGAAAGGATAGAAAGACGCGCCTTGATGAACTGATCAGCTTGGTGTATTCAGAATTTGAAATATGCAAAGCTTCACTCTTCAGAACTTCCTTTTAGTCTTCCCGGGTTCACTAGGGAGGACCCTGAATTAGGGTTTGAGTTTCCCGGAGCTTCACCCAACCAAAAATCTCGATCCAAAGCTCTAAACTTCGATTTTTCCAAGGATCTTCCAGCTATGTCTTTAGATTTCAGAAATTCCTATTTTTGTGGAAACCCTAAAGTTTAGGGCCAAAACTGAAAGTGCTCAGAACTGAATTCGGATTGGACAGATAGATTATCCTTGATGAGTAGAGTCAATCTACCTTACTTCTTTTCCAAGAGCTATGGAGAGAAACCCAATAAACAAGAAACCCTGGTTTCCGCCATTGCACAATGTCTTCTTCTCAGGTTAGCTCTGATACCATGCTAATTTTTGAGAATTAATTCAATATACTCTAGGATATTTACTGAGAGAATAACATGTACAATATATCAATGCATATCAATCATAGCAAGCATATCAATCATCATAAGATGCAAACATAAGAGACAATAGACACACAGAGTTTCTGTGGGGAAAACCCTAAGGTGAAAAACCCCACAACTTCCTCAGAGATAGATAGAGCAATAGTACAACCAAAGTACACAGAGATAGACTCCTCCTAGCAGCTGATCCTCCTCCTCACATGTGTGCCACTTTCCGAGTGATGGAAGAGTGAGTTATGAAGTGATCCAAATAGAGATCGGGATATCTCTATTTATACTTGTCCTGACTGCCCAATAAACTTATGGGGCCGACTTGTCTAGCTTAGTGCAATAACCCAATGTTAAATTAATCAGGTCCAACCCCACACATGGTGGTCTAATAACCCATAGGCAAGTTACGACACTTGCGACACTTGCCAATACAAATGACGACACTTCCGTATATAGTAATAATAACATCTCTATAGGAGTACAATATACATAGATGAAATACATGGGTGAAATACATTCCGAAGTTACATATACATCAACAACGTCGTCACTCTCTATGGCCTCTACCTCATCCAATCCTCATCGACTATCCACTGTCAACTATTCTTCTTGGTCCTCAAACCATCTTCGTCAGTCACTGTCAACTCCCGACTGTTTTCTTCGTTTGGTCGATACCACCTCCGACCATTTCCATTGCTCTGTCTAAGTTGTGGGGCATCGACCCCATGGTAGGAAACCCCTCAACTAAATACACTATGTTGACTATTTCCATTCCTCCTAGAGGTCGTTGACTGTCCTCGGGGTGTCTTCTATCGGTCATGTCTGATTTTTTCCCTTGGGCTTGGATGCCCCTGCATCAGACTACCGTGGTACGAAAAGAACTACATCCTCGGTTCTAATGTTTCATTTTTGTCGGCGTCGATGCCAGACTTGGTACCAAATGAAACTTGGTCCATCCACTTCATCTTTCATCTCTTCCCCCTTCTTCATAAACTTCTTCATGGCTTCAACCATGGCATCATTCCTCCTCCAGAATTGGCTGCATCCACTCCTTTCGTCAATATTTATGAAGTATACATCTCCATCCCAACAGCTGTTCAAGTCAACTATCTTCTCCACTAGGAATCCATGTCTAGTTCCAATCTCACGGATGGCCCTCAACTCGGCACTCATCCTTTTTATTCTTTCCTTTGTCGAACTTATGCTCGACCATTCCAGAACTTGTCGGTCCTGTCTGGTCCTTGTGGTTGACATTGTCTGACACAACAATGCACTCCGCAGACTCACTCCTAGAGTCGACTTGTTCGGGGTGTTGCTTCTCCTCGACAATCCTATCGGTACCTCCTCGATTGTACGAACTTATTCTTGGGCTCTTCCTCCCTGTCCTCTTGTCGAATCGAACTCGGTGGCTTGCATCTCGACAGCAAGTTCCTCCTTTATCTGTAACAGACTTACTACTGCCATCATGGAATCGTCTTCCACTGCAAGTTTGTCTATGACTTGCTTCCTCTCTTCCGACCATGGATGTCGACTCTCGTCCATGTCGGTTTCTTTCTTGTCTGGGTTCTTCATGGTGCTATTGATATAAGATGTTAGTTAAAGAAAGAAGAATCTTGAATGGAGCATAGAATTTTGACTACATACATAGTTGTTTAGTTGTTGTGAACATAAGCTTCGAACTTGTATCCAATCATTGTGTATGTATTATGTCAGTAAGAGGAAATTACATGTGACAATTTCCATGTTGAACGATATGGTAGAAACATTATTGATTTATTAGATTGTCTCATTGTTGAGATGAGAAACACGTAAAAAACAAGCAAATAAAAATTCAAGAACTTTGAAAAAATGATGGTTTTCAAACTAACATTGTTTTGCATCTAGACATGCTCCATTGGCATCTGGTGTTATGATGACATATATATTAGAAAATTAAATGTACCATACTACATCTTTAGTTATTATCCCATCAAATTAAAAATATGGGATTCGTATCAACTCCATCTGAAGTGGAATGTATCCATTTTCTTTCTTTCAAAAAATAGGAAAAAGAGTAAGAGTCAATTTCGGTTTCTCATGAATTGTTTATACAAGGTCGTCGAACAGTAAAAAAAAGGCATTTTTCCTAGTGAATCTTTATACGAATTCTTTCCACAGTATAGAAATATATTTTGGGGTTTATATACATTTTTTTTCATGACAAAGGACAAGGGAAAAAAATCAATATCTACTAGCATTTGAATAGGTGACTCTTGATCTGGCATAGGTCAAGAGGAACCATTTTTGTCAAAATGCAAATTTTAAGATGGTTTGCATCTAGAGGAACTTGGTTTGTCTTAAGGCATGATAAATATGAAGTTAACATCATGTTACAAGAAAGCTTTCCTATATTCAATATACTATTTTAAAAATATATATACAACAATAATTGTTGGAAATATTCCTAATCATTGGAAATAATAAAAAGCAAACAATAAAAAGTTATTATAATCTTAGATGGTCAGTAGCGGAATAAGAAAACACACTAGAAGCTATGTATATTAGCAATAAAAAATAAAAGAGAGATAAACAAGTCAATCTACAAGTAGATATTTATTTAAGTGTTGAATATTCTCTAACACTCCAATCTATACTATAGTTACAATTCATTTCTGCCAACATTTAGTACAGTGAAATTTAAAAATAAAACATAATATGTGCGCTGATTTGGAAGCTGCCATTGCTGAATATTTAATTTTTATTGTTTTATTGGCATGAGAGGTATTTGGTATGGTTTCCAACAAGCACAATTATTATATTTGTTTCATGCATTTTCAAATACAGTGTCAGTAATGAATGTTATGTTCATTGTCATTCGTATTATAAAATTCAAATTATATTGAAGGACTGGGATATTAGCTTGACAAAGACATCAATATTCAGGCATGGAAATGATTTTGCGTTACAAAATGGCCATACATTATAATACATATAATTATTGCAGAATACCATTTTTCTCTAAAGAATACAAAGATTAAGAAAAACTCAACAAAACAAAAAAACATAATTATTAAACATATGTCTAGAGACATTTATATCAATGTTTATTTCTATTAACGGTAAAGTTGAAATGATGTGAAAAGATTTAAATTCCAAGTGACTAAACATATTATGCACTTTAAATTTAGGAAGAATATCAAATGGGAAAATTGTTGAAAGGAGTTTGTAAGAGTATTGATATGAAAGCCAAATTTTATTTTCTTTATAGATTTAGTCAACAAAATGAATCTATGTTATGTAAACGTTGGAAGCAAAGTTTTAGAATTGCTAGAGAAGAAATTCAATGCATACAAGCAAAAGCTATCTAAACAACACATAGAATTTAGACCTATTTGTTTTTGGTTTATTTATGAACAAGGAAAAAAAGAAAAACCTAAAAGTACTATGGCCAGAACAGTAAGTGAAATTTTAAGATATTGTTCAATGATAGGAAATACCCGACATTGCAGGTGAAATAGCTGCTTGCCCAAAAAAGTAGAAACAACATCTTGAGCAGAGATATATTGCAAACTTTGTTTTCTATAGGTGTTGAAGAAAGCAGATATGTGAAAAATGCAATAGTCGTATTGCGTAGAGAGAGCTATTATGAGCAGAAACAAAAAAAGAAATCTTGGAAAGGGTTTAATTTTCTAGAAGCAATGATCGTAAACGGTTTATGATATTATGAACAATATTAATTAACATTTACAAGGAAATACATAGTAAACATACTGAGAGATATGATGGTCATATGCATATATGAAGTGCTAGGATTGTATTTTATGAAACCAAAACCGAGGGAAAAAGTTTATGTCATGGAAAAGATGACAACTGAAAATTGCAAATTATGTTGTGTTTATTGAGATTTATATGATGACAATCTTACCACCGAAGGGAGTTGTGAAGCAAGCTATCAAGCAAAACAACAGCAACAAAACCAAGCTATTGCTATAGAAAGTATTCAATGCATTAAAGAGAGATATGTTCCAATAGTCTATTGCATTAGAAAACATGAGTGTTTATTTGCTTTTGTATCAAACGACAGCAAAAGAAAATTGCAAAGAGGGCTGTAGAAGTAACAAATTAAAAAAAAAATTAAGAGAGTTCTTCCTCCTTTTCTTTGTTTTATATACAAAATAATGCACAAGTTGTTTTTACGACAATGCTTCGAGGGGCTTTCGTCTGTAGTTTATGCTGCAAACATGAGAGCGCAAAAAAAGGGCAAGTTGTCTTCAGTCTCGATAACAAAATGAAGGGCATGTACAAAACTTCATTTCATAGTGTCATATATCATATCTCTGGACAATGGATCAGCCTTGTTTCTTGCAAATTGTACATATAATTGAATCGGATTAACCAGGAAAATGGCCTTAAAATATGCACTTGCAAAAAGGAAAAGGGAAATGTAGTTTTGAATATGCATACTTACTAGATTCTTTGTCTGAGAAACCATAAAAGACATTACAAACTTTCCAATAAACAAATACACAATGGAAATTGTTTTCACATACTACATACAGTAAAAAATCAAGGCATGACCTACAAAAGCAACCGGCATGCGAAACTCTACACAGTGCCAAGGGTTCTAAAACGACCTAGTCACAAATCCAGGTGTGAATTGGTTTCAAGAACGAGATATATGCACCTAATTAAAAGGTGGTCAAGCTTCGTAGCAATTAAATGCTGGAGATTTAGCACCACAATAGAAAACTTTTATTGTCATAACAGAATAGAAGAAACAATTTGCTAATAAGCAAATTGTTCAAAAAACAACTTCTATCTAATCATCATTTCACCGATGAAAGCATTAAGGGAAGCTCATCATAGAATGGAGATAGCACCAAAATCATTCAATCATCTAGAGAAAGGATTCAGATCTCTAAATGCCTCAACAAAGGGTTATCAAGTCTATTTCCCTAAAGCTAGAGAGGAAAAGAACACCACATTTTAGGCCAGACAAAGATAAGGGTTTTAAAACCTCACTTTTTACAAATTTATATAGAAATAATGGCCTGAAGGGAATGAACATTGGAAGACGACCCCCGAGATGTAACAAATGGCAATAGAAGATGGCATTTTCAGAAGCCATGGAAAATGTACACTGTCCGAAGGCAAAGTATGCACAAGAAACAATCTAAAGTAAACCATATTTAATGGAAAACGGAAAAAGTTTAAACCTCTCAACGAAACAATCTAAAGTAAACCGGATTTAATGGAAAACGGAAAAATTTGAAACCTCTCAACGAAGCAGGAACCAGAAGAAGAACCCAACACCGAACAAAGTTAGAGGCATCAGCAGGGCATAAGGAAATAAAGGCAGTCAACAGAGCATAGATTTCATACGGAGACCATACATGTGTTATAAAAAAAATAGAAACATCTAAACGTATACACCCTTCGAACGTGCAACAAACCCTGCCAAAAATCCAACCCATATCCATTTTGCATAAAAACCCATCCCACAAACCATGGAAACATCCAAAGTATGAAATATTGCCAAAACCATCCCACAACCATCACATAAGATAATGGAATAAAGGAAGGGTTTCATCTTACCTAGACAAGCACGCTGAAGACAAACCCAGAGAAGATGGAGAAAGTTCTTTGTCGAGAACAATTGCAACCACCCAACTGGGTAACAACCACAACAAGAGAAAGTGGATGTCTTGGCAAAGACACCCCCATTGAAACTAGAAACCAGAAACGATCGTCGATCAACACACCAGAAGCAGAACACAACCATGGTTGAGAAAAACACCAGCATCCATAAAAGATGCTCGGAACCCATTTTTTACGTCGAATTAAGCAGTAATGAGAGAAAACCCCTACATGGAGAAACCACTTTCCCAAAAACCCATAAACGACATATGCCATTACACATTGTAGTATAGGGCTCCATCATGAAAACATTAAAAAAAATCACCAGTACATGGATCCATCACAAAAACATTAAAAAAAATCACTAACAGCAAGAAGAACCCATCCACAACACCTCCAAAACCAGGACATACTAAGGAAAACACAAAGCGAAATGAAACCAGGAGCCGCTCAAGATCGAAAACCAAAAAATGAAACTGGAACACGGCTGACGGAGGACAACCCAGACCATGCCAACATTTAAGATGCGATGAGGCCATCATGCTGCCGGCTCCTGGGGCATGGGAGCCGAGGCATGCATCACCATGCACGGTGCCAATCAAAACGCAGATAAATAGCACACCAACAATTTCGGAAATACCTAATTTTTCTAAAACAAAGATTCCAACCTTGGCTCCAAACTCCACTGATGAATAGTCACCCCAACTAATGCCCTGGGACGAAATACTTAATATCGAGATAACAATTTTAGATTGAAAACCCTCACACTTATCTTAAAAAAAAATCAGTCTAAACATAAGATGATATAATATAAGAACAACCCAATTCATAGGTCTCTATTTATCCTTATATGGATACGTCACCAAAATGCCAATCTTTATCTAGAAGGTATCACGTCATTGATTCTTATTCCCATGTTTTTTTAATGCAAATGTGACCGTCACACCACGAAGCGAATTAATCGCAAAAGATGGCAGGGACGTACACTCGAAAATTTTCGAGCCAACCAAATAACATGTTAGCAAAAGTATGCAATCTAGTCACATGGGACTCAAAAGGTGATACAACAAAATGAAAAACAATTTATATGTGGTGAATTGCTTTGCATTGGGTAACGGATTAAAATTGAGCATGTCATAGCCTATCAAAGGGCTTTTTGGCTGCTTCGGAAGGCTTTACATACATATTCCAAAGTTTTTCGTTAATTATGCTATGGAATTCATCTCAAATCCGCTAATTATGTTATGGAACTCATCCTTAAGGTTTGGATATAAGTTGACCTCATATAAATACATACTATGTGATGTATAATGTAGCTTGGTGATGATGATTATATATATATATATATATATATACTTTTGGGTTGTAAAAGTTATTGTTAGTTTACATTCATATCACTCCATTGTTCATAATATCAATTGAGTAATGGGAAGGAAACATAATTGTATTAGTATTTTTTCTTTACTTATCTCATCTTAATTATGAAATGATGAAGGAGGCAAGTATGTAGTAAATCTTGCTTACAAATTATTTTGGAAAATGTTACATCCTCTAGGCAGATGGTGGTGGAAAATTCTTTGGCAAGTGTGTGCTCTCCATAAAAACCGAATCTTTATGTGGTTGATCCTAAATGGGAAGGTACTGACCTGGGACAACCTGCGAAATAGAAGCCTCTGTGGGCCGATTTGGTGTTGTCTTTGCAGGAGTAATGAAGAAACTATTGCTCATCTTTTTCTAAAATGCACCTTCTCAAAACAAATTTGGTATGAACTAGGTGACAATCTCCATCTAGACCATCTATGGGAGGAAGATACTATTGAGAACAATTTAAAAGCTTGGTTTGAGAACCCATCTTTGAAACATGTTAGATGCATTCCTTTCCTTACTTTGTGGAGCATCTGGAATGTTAGGAACGACACCTTATTTGACGACGGGCCATATCCTGCATACTTTGTTATCTCCCAGGTACTCGCAACCTACAGAGTTTTCATCGAAAAAGAAAGGTAAAAGTCAGGATTATGAAAGATATAAGGGTTGATAAGCAGGAAATTACATGATTCTTTGATGGAGCATGTGAAGACCTAGACAGGTTGTGTGGACTAGGAGGCATCTTATATCTTTTAGAACATGAGACAGCAGAGTTTAAACCAAATGGAGGGACGTGATCAAACAACCGAGCAGAAGGATTGGCTCTGAGAACTTTATTGCAACTAGCAAGTAAGGAACAAGTGAAATTCTTGAGGATTTTTGGGGACTTTGAACTCTGGATAAAATTCATGAGGAAGGAGAACAAAATATGGAATTTGAACCTTCAAGGCATAGGCCAAAATTTGATTTTGATTGATTCTTTCTTTTCGAGTATTATTGTCAACCATGTCTATAGGGAATAGAACGAAGATGGCAAGAAGGAAAGGTGAACATCGGGAATATGATAGAACCAATTTGGATTTTTGGAATGACAACTAAAATGCTCAACCTTTTTACAACAACTTTTGTAATATTTTAATTCTCTTTTTTGGTTTTGAAACACTACTAAGTACAATACATGGAAGCAGAGCTTATGTAATGAAGGCTGAAACATGAAATGAAAACTAATATGATAAATACAATGTATGAAGAATGGAATGAGTGAATTTTTCTAGCACCTGAGGGATGTATTCTAACTTTCAATACGAATAGAATATGATTTTTTTTCTATGGAAAAAAAATGTCATTTTAATTATATTTGACACCCTTATTAATATGACCATTTTGAATTGTTTCACATAGGTTTAAATTTTTTAATGGACATGAAGTCCCAGAGATTTAAATGGTTGGATTGCAATCAAGATGTTAATTTGGTCTACTTTTTCAACTCTCACCTCAGTGCTAGTTCCTACCCTATTTAATTCCCATTCCCATCACCAATGCTAGTATCCAACCTATTCATTTCTCATTTTAATTCTCATTCCCTATTGCTAATTTTATAATGACTCCTCTTTTTGTTTTTCTTTTGGCTTTTTTGGACTTTACCATGTAAATAGTAATATTTTATTTAACACATTTTTTTAAGAAATGTATACTTAATTTATTACTATGAAAATTGAAATGTAGTTTTTTTTAATCTTTTCATTATAAATGTATATAAAATTAAATAATAATAAATCAAATCGATATATATATATATATATATATATATATATATATATATATATATATATATTAAATTTGTTTATAACCACATAAATTTCTTATTTCATCATTCTAATAGATAACATGATTATTGGGTGTGTGAGCTATCTCAAAGAAATCACCTAATATTTAATTATCGACCAGGGTTGGTATTCTTAGAGTTGTGGCAAAGTATATGCTGAGGTAGAATGGTAACTAAGATTTCGGCTTGTCATACCTTATAAATGTTTAATAAAGAAAAGATCGAAAGATCTTTCAAAATGAAAAAAACCGAGTCAAACTTCAGAAAGACAACAAATGAACTAACTAAGCCTAGCTAAACCAATAGATAAGAATAATATCAAGTCATACTACTCTACTCTATGATGAAATAATGGAAAAGAACAAATACTGATAAAAAAGCAAACTACTTTTTATGAAATGGAAACTACTTAATCAATTTTCATATTCTAATCTAGGAATTAGAAACAACTATAAATGAACTTAGAGACCTATCTATTAAATGACTTAATTCGACGATAAATTACATAAACATAAAACTATGTTAATTCAAAGCAAAAATACAAACTATTTAATGAATTCAACAACTTCTCAAGTAATACTTTGAAGACTACACTAAAGTATCTAATTCCATTCGTCTTGATGCTGTACGTCAAATGTAATAGGAACTGGGGTGAATGTATCGTAATGACTTTCAAATGTAATAGCAAAACAAAATGGGAGTAAATCTAATCTAACTTCTACAAAGAGATGTAAACTACAAAGAGACCAATTACACTTAACTTTAAACATTATGATCTATCTTCTATCCATAAGCAAAATGATATAAAGCTAATGAAATCTAGAAACAAGTAGAAAACCTAATAAAGATATTTACTTCTGAACTTGATTTGGAAGCAAGTAGAAAACTTGATAAAGATATTTATGTAAAAGAAAATAGAAAACTTGATAAAGATATTTGTATAGAAGCAAATTCGATTTCGTGAACACCTTCATTATTTGTGTGAATGGGAAACTAATCCTATGCTTAACAAAGAAATTATCAAAACTAAGATACTTGGACAATGCAATTATTAACTCTAACTTGAAATAAATATTAAGAACATAGAATAAAGTACACTAAGAATAAAACTAATAAATTCTAAAACAATAATATATTGGCAAAGCAAATATGAAAGACATAACTAGAAAAACAGTTAAAACAAAATTAAGATAAGATGGAAACTAAGAATAATGACAAAACTTAATTAAAACTTTATGGAATATAAAGCAAGGTCCTAATTATAGTTAAAAATGTTGATTAGAAGCAAGAAATATTACAGTTCAAAAACCTAAGAAATTGTATTCAAAACAAGCATGAAAATAATGCAGAAAGTATGAAAGTCCGAATGACGATCTGGATGACAGTTCAAATGAGAGTCTGAATGACAGTTCGGATGGGAGAAAACGAATTAAACTAAGGAAAGAAGCAATTTGTGTGATCTTAACGTCGGCTGGACAGTGCATATGAACCTATAGTGCAAAGAAGTCAGTGAGAAGACGGTTGAGAAGCTAAGATAGTAGGAAGTAACCTATTCTAATCATTATTTAAAAGATGAACTACTTCTATAACATAGTTAAACAAAACTAAGATATAAATAAAACTTAACCTACAGCTGCAAAAAAGAAACTAATGGAACTAATTCTAATTATAACTAAGCTTGAAACAACAACTAACTAAACATATGGAAAACTAGCGCCGCTCTAGAACGACCTGTTATCTACGACTATATACAATTTTTTTAACAAAAATCCACCATTTGAATACCAAACCAGGGGGCTAACACAAACATATTCATTATGTTTTCTTAAAAAAATAACATACCAACCCTAGGAGAACCCCATTTTTTGGAGTTATACTTAATTTCCATAAATAATATTTATATATTCCGGAAGGTAATCCGATTGTCTACGTTTCATCTTCGTGTGCCATATTCCAAAAAGTTGTGTAGGTAGCTCTAATATTGCTTTTTGATGTTCAGATTTATGTTTTTCCAGAAGTCCATTGTGACTAATGCGTCATGAGTGGCCAGCATTAGCTTGCACCATCCCACTGCTAAGTACAATATATGGAAGCAAAGCTTATGTAATGAAGACTGAAACATCAAATGAAAACTAATATGATAAATAGAATGTATGAAGAATGGAATGAGTGAATTTTTTTAGCACCTGAGGGATGTATTCTAACTTTCAATACAAATAGAATATGATTTTTTTTTCTGTGGAATAAAAATGTCATCTTAATTATAGTTAACACCCTTATTGATATGACCATTTTGAATTGTTTCACATAGGTTTAAATTTTTTAATGGACATGAAGTCCCAAAGATTTAAATGGTTGGATTGCAATCAAGGTGTTAATTTGGTCTACTTTTTCAACTCTCACCTGAGTGCTAGTGCCTACCCTATTTAATTCCCATTCCCATCACCAATGCTAGTATCCAACCTATTCACTTCTCATTTTAATTCTCATTCCCTATTGCTAATTTGATAGTGACTCCTCTTTTTGTTTTTCTTTTGGCTTTTTTGGACTTTTTCATATAAATAGTAATATTTTATTTAACACAATTTTTTTTTAAATGTATACTTAATTTATTACTATGAAAATTGAAATGTAGTTTTTTTGTAATCTTTTCATTATAAATGTATATAAATTAAACAATAATAAATCAAATCAATATATATAATTAAATTTGTTTATAACCACATAAATTTCTTATTTCATCATTCTAATAGATAACATGATTGTTGGGTGTGTGAGCTATCTCAAAGAAATCACCTAATATTTAATTATCGACCAGGGTTGGTATTCTTAGAGTTGTGACAAAGTATATGCTGAGGTAGAATGGTACCTAAGATTTCGGCTTGTGATACCTTAGAAATGTTTAATAAAGAAAAGATCGAAAGATCTTTCAAAATGAAAAAAAACCGAGTCAAACTTCAGAAAGACAACAAATTAACTAACTAAGCCTAGCTAAACCAACAAATCAGAATAGTATCAAGTCATACTACTCTACTCTATGATAAAATAATGGAAAAGAACAAATACTGATAAAAAAGCAAACTACTTTTTATGAAATGGAAACTACTTAATCAATTTTCATATTCTAATCTAGGAATTAGAAACAACTGTAAATGAACTTAGAGACCTATCTATGAAATGACTTAATTCGACGATAAATTACATAAACAGAAAACTATGTTAATTCAAAGCAAAAATACAAACTATTTAATGAATTCAACAACTTCTCAAGTAATACTTTGAAGACTACACTAAAGTATCTAATTCCATTCTCCTTGATGTTGTACGTCAAATGTGATAGGAACTGGGGTGAATGTATCGTAATGACTTTCAAATGTAATAGCAAAACAAAATGGGAGTAAATCTAATCTAACTTCTACAAAGAGATCTAAGCTACAAAGAGACCAATTACAGTTAACTTTAAACATTATGATCTATCTTCTATCGATAAGCAAAATGATATAAAGCTAATGAAATCTAGAAACAAGTAGAAAACCTAATAAAGATATTTACTTCTAAACTTGATCTGGAAGCAAGTAGAAAACTTGATAAAGATATTTATGTAAAAGCAAGTAGAAAACTTGATAAAGGTATTGATATAGAAGCAAATTCTATTTTGTGAACACCTTCATTATTTGTGTGAATGGGAAACTAATCCTATGCTTAACAAAGAAACTATCAAAACTAAGATACTTGGAGAATGAAATTATTAACTCTAATTTGAAATAAATCTTAAGAACATAGAATAAACTACACTAAGAATAAAACTGATAAATTCTAAAACAATAATATATTGGCAAAGCAAATATGAAAGACATAACTTGAAAAACAGTTAAAACAAAATTAAGGAAGATAAGATGGAAACTAAGAATAATGACAAAACTTAATTAAAACTTTATGGAATATAAAGCAAGGTCCTAATTATAGTTAAAAATGTTGATTAGAAGCAAGAAATATTACAGTTCAAAAACCTAAGAAATTGTATTCAAAACAAGCATGAAAACAATGTAGAAAGTATGAAAGTCCGAATGACGATCCGGATGACAGTCCGAATGAGAGTCTGAATGACAGTCTGGATGGGAGAAAACGAATTAAACTAAGGAAAGAAGCAATTTGTGTGATCTTAACATCAGCTGGACAGTGCATATGAACCTATAGTGCAAAGAAGTCAGTGAGAAGACGGTTGAGAAGCTAAGATAGTAGGAAGTAACCTATTCTAATCATTATTTAAAAGATGAACTACTTTTATAACATAGTCAAACAAGACTAAGATATAAATAAAACTTAACCTACAGCTCCAAAAAAGAAACCAATGGAACTAATTCTAATTATAAGTAAGCTTGAAACAGCAACTAACTAAACATATGGAAAAATAGCACCACACTAGAACGGCCTGTTATCTACGACTGTATACAATTTTTTTAACAAAAATCCACCATTTGAATACCGAACCAAGGGGCTAACGCAAACATATTCATTATGTTTTCTTAAAAGCATAACATACCAACCTTAGGAGAACCCCATTTTTGGGAGTTATACTTAATTTCCATAAATAATATTTATATATTCTGGAAGGTAATCCGATTGTCTACGTATCATCTTCTTGCGCCATAATCCAAAAAGTTGTGTAGGTAGCTCTAATATTTCTTTTTGACGTTCAGATTTATGTTTTTCCAAAAGTCCATAGCGACTAACGCGTCATGAGTGGCCAGCATTAGCTTGCACTAGCCCACTACTAAGTACAATATATGGAAGCAGAGCTTATGTAATGAAGGTTGAAACATCAAATGAAAACTAATATGATAAATGATTTTTCTAGCACCTGAGGGACGTATTCTAACTTTCAATACAAATAGAATATGATTTTTTTCTATGGAAAAAAAAGTCATCTTAATTATATTTAACACCCTTATTGATATGACCATTTTAAATTGTTTCACATAGGTTTAAATTTTTTAATGGACATGAAGTCCCAAAGATTTAAATGGTTGGATTGCAATCAAGGTGTTAATTTAGTCTACTTTTTCAACTCTCACCTCAGTGCTAGTGCCTACCCTATTTAATTCCCATTCCCGTCACCAATGCTAGTATCCAACCTATTCACTTCTCATTTTAATTCTCATTCCCTATTGTTAATTTGATAGTGACTCCTCTTTTTGTTTTTCTTTTGGCTTTTTTGGACTTTTTCATATAAATAATAATATTTTATTTAACTCATCTTTTTAAAAATGTATACTTAATTTATTACTATGAAAATTGAAATGCAGTTTTTTTTTAATCTTTTCATTATAAATGTTTATAAAATTAAACAATAATAAATCAAATCAATATATATATATATATATATTTGTTTATAACCACATAAATTTCTTATTTCATCATTCTAATAGATAACATGATAATGAGTTATCCCATGTGAAAATGATCCCATCCAATAATTAAAAAGACATGGCATTTAGTTATCAAGTGTCATATTAATTACACTGTCAACAATTTCTAATTAAATTATATATATAATTTTAATCAAAATCGATTTGTTTTATTTCTTTAAAAGAGTATTATTTCATCATTTTATTAGACAGCATGGTAATGAGTTACGACATGTGAAATTATCCTATTTATTAGTAAAAAAGATATGACATTTAGTCATCAAATGTTGTATTAATTTCACTTTCAACAATTTCTCAATTAATAAAACCTATTTATTTTATGTTTTAAAAGACTATTATTTCATCATTTTATTAGAGAACATGATAATGAGTAACTCTATGTGAAAAATATTTCATTCATAGACATGACATTTAGTCTAGTCATAAAATATCATATTAATTTCACTTTCAACAATTTTACTATATAATCAAAACCTATTTCTTTTAAAAATTTAAAAGATTTATTATTTCATCATTCTATTAGACAACGATAATGAGTTACCTCATGTGGAATTATCCTATACATTAGTTAAAAAGACATAGCATTTAGTCATGGAATGTCATATTAATTTCACTTTCAACAATTTCGCAATTAAATTATATATATTGTTTTAATCAAAACCTTTTTGTTTTATTTATTGAGAGTATTATTTCATCATTCAGTTAGATAAAGTGATAATGAGTTACCCAGTGTGAAAATTATCCTATCATCCTATCCATTAGTTAAAAAGACACGACATTTGATCATCAAATGTCATATTAATTTCACTTTCAACAATTTAACAATTAAATTAAATTAAATTAAATTAAATTATATATATATATATATATATATATATATATATATATATATATATATAATCAAAATCTATTTGTTTTATTTTTTAAAAGAGTAGCGTACATTTTTAATGATAAGAATTAAGAAATTAAATTTCTATCTTATTAATTTTACTTTCAACAATTTCTCAATTAAATTTATTATACGGAGAGTAGTCTTGCCAAAAAAAAAAGTAATTGAAAGAATTCATGTGGACTCATATAATAAAAAATTAAAAACAAATAAAAAGTCATTAACAAATTAATGCCGGATGTATAAATTTTTTATCTTCAAATGTAATTTTTTTTTAATGTGTAAAAAATTTAAAATTTTAAAAAAATACACCTCAATAAATTGGATGCCTCTAGGTACTTTATAGATCCATATTTAAAATGGATCTATGTTGATATATATAATTTTAATGAAAACCTAGTTATTTTATTTCTAGCACACATTTTTTATTATAAAAATTAAGAAATTAAATTTCTCACTTATAAGAGTATGGTCTAATAACATACAAGGCCTCAATAGACATTAACAAAGCAACGGAGGAAGATAAAATTAAGGGAGTTAAAGTCTTAGCCCACCATAACCTCACTGACTCCCTTTTTTGTGTGCTTATTTTTGTCAAGGTACTATGGAGGACTGGGTTGAATGTGTGGATATGTTAGGCTTGTTTTGTAAAGATTTGGGCATGGAGGTCAGCATATGTAAATCTAATCTTATTAGTCCCTGCTCCTTTGGCAGCAGGGATTATAGGAATCAATTTCATACAATTATGTTAGTCTGACATAATTTACAAATCCTTTTATCCTAAGTTTTTTTATAAAACTGTGTTTGGACCTATCACATTATTTGGAGCCTTAGTTGGCCTCATATCGAGGCAGATGATATAAGGCAGGCATTTGACCAAGCCTATTGAATGTGTTTGTTTTATTTATCCAAATTTATTTGTGCTAGTATGCTCGGTGTTTTCCCCCTCTCTTTGTTTTTCCAAGATTCAGCGCCTCTACGTGCCACGATCATGATGGCATGCACGACTGCTGGGATGATCTGCCATGACCACATGCACGACCGTCGATCCTTCCCTTGCCATGACGCCATTACCACAAATTGCCTCGGCGTGCCATGGCTACTACGTCCTGCACGGCCGTTGGGATGATCTTCCACGACCACATGCATGATTGTTGGGATGATATACAAATAGAATAGAGGTCCTTGCCATCGTGAAATTTAACTTGATAAATCTTCCTCAGCTTGTAAGGAGTTTCGCTGGATATGCAGGCATCGAAGACATCTGAATCAAGGTCGACTAAACCCTCAAACTCTACAGGAGGTTGTGCATGATTGGAAAAGGCTACGGGATTTCGTTTTCGGGTCAATATTTCTCAACAACTTCATGCTTGTCCATTGTGAACAATATCTTCCTAAAGTTTCAGAACAACTTCCTTAGTGCAACAATATTCTACATCATGGCCACTTCCGCTCAGATTCATTATTTATTCTGGAATAACTGGTATTGTTTCTCATATTTCCTGTGGATGATTTATGAGTATTATTTGTTATGGATTTTTCAGGCTTGTTCAGGCAGCGACAGTTAGATGAAGGGATTTATAATTGCCTAATGGAGCATGCTCAATAAGAATACTGCAATATTAAGACCATGCACCAATTATATGTTCAAGGCAAAAGTTGATAATCGTATTTTGTGAGGGCACCTTTGCGTTTATTTTAACATCGTATTCAATAGAACTGGGCAATTGAATAAGAGCAGAGATTTGCACCATACTTGGTATGTGTAATATCCTCCACATTTTGCGGGAAGCATGATCTCCAATGCACTCAAATTTATTCTCACAATGACCATCCCCAATAGGAGCTCACATAGAATATAATTTGTTTATATTATATTTGTGCAATTAATATGTTCTCCCTTTTATTTGAGCCGTGAATGAAAAATGCAATCTCTTGGTCACTTTCAAGCTATCGAAGGTGTCTTTTGATGCAAAGTCCATACCTCCTACCTATGGAGAATATCGACCTCCTTTAAGAATACATCGTTTAAATATAGGGTGTGCAGTTGCTTGGCAGGCATTGGACCTTCGCTTGGGTACTATTTAAACAATTTTTACACTCTTTTTAATATCCTATCAACAACAATCTACATTTTCAAATTGCAAGTACAATTTATTGATTTATTATCTTTCAAAATTTCAAATCTCATGTGTGGAATCTAGAATGCCCAGCCCAATGCCAATCAAGCGGAAGTTTACATAGTAAACTTAAAAAAACCATCATATTTCACATTATTAGTTTGGAAAAATTGTAGAAATTTAAAAAAATTCATAGGTCTTCAAAAATATATACATATAAACAATTTGGTCCCTTTTGCTCAGAATTAGCAGGAATTCGTATTATTTTGCGCCTTTTTTTTTATCACAAACAGGGTTTGGTATTATTTTTAGGATTCTCTTTCATAATGATGCAGTGGGATGCTGAAATATGCTATGATCCTTACCTTTTCTTTTTGGATACCTTTCCAATTTGTGGAGATGTCTATGATAGATAGAAGACTCTCTTTCATAATGAAGTAGTGGGATGCTAAAATATGCTATGATCCTTACCTTTTCTCCCCTTTTATTTTTGGATACCTTTCTAATTTGCAGAGATGTCTACAATAGATAGAGGAGCAGTGGAAAATAAGAACAACGCCACCATGGGAGACTCAAGTTCGCATCCTCCTCCACAATCTATTTAGGTAGGGACTTGAAGCTCTGCTTCTATCTATCTTGTTCATAATGAGATGGAAGAGAAAACTATTGTAAATATACAAAATATTTTGTAGTTCCGGTTAGAGAAAGTAGGAAAGGGGATGAAGTATCTGGGTTTCTTCATGAAACCAAATGATTGTAGGAAAAGTGACTAGTTATGGCTAATAAATAAAGTTTAAAAAAGAATAGATCTTTGGTGTCATAGGTGGCTTTCATTGGTTGGAAGACCCATTTTGGTGAAATTAGTTCTTGAGGGGATACCTTTGTATTGGATTTCATTTGCAAAAATTCCAAAAACTATTATGGAGAAGATTAGACAATTATCCTTTAAATTTATGTGGGATGGAAAGAAGGAATAAGGGAGTTTCCATCTAGGTAGGTGGGATAATCTAGCTTGACCTAAAGCCTATGGAGAATGGGCCCTTATTTTGCAGTCATGCTCCTTAGTTTATGAAGAGTCGTATCATGACAAAGTAGTATCCAGAGGCTCCTTAGTTTTTTTATGAAGTTCCAGTGAAGTTATGTCAGAACTGTTGGTTTTGAAGTTGTTTCTGTTGCTTTTCTTTTGACATGATCTTTATTCGGTAGATTTGACTTGGATAGTTTTTTTTCTGATTTGGTTTGGCTTTTAAAATTTGTTTTTAAGACTTGTTGTAAGATCGCCTTGGTCATTAGTTTAATCTAATTGAAAAGTATTTGTTATTTTGTGCTCTGAATAGGCCTTTGTAGGTTACTTTTTGAGCCTTTTTGTGAAGGCTCCACTGATTTTTGGATCCACTGAACTTTGGATAATATGAAGTATGCACTTTTTATATCTTGATTATAATTAATAGAAGATATATATTTTTTATGGAAAAAAAAACAATGAAATTGTCAAACTTAAATTTGGATGATTTATGATATGTTAGATGAATTGCATGATTTATGATATGTTAGATGAATTGCAGCAAGTGAAATACTTAATCAAGCTAGCTATAAAATTAGGATCTTACAAGGTTCGAGTTAGAAAAGAGAACAACGGGAAGACCACCTTCAAAACTATTAACTTTAAATATATATTTATAAATACAAAGAATATTAAAAAAACTAAATTTCTTTACAAAAATATATATACTTCATTTAACAAAAATATTAAAAAAATAACTTTTAAAATAACCAAATATTAAAAAAATTTTATTAAAATTGAAATAGTTTAAATTTATATTTCATTATAACTCAATTTTAAAATCAATTTATTAAAAAACACATTATACCAAGTATCAAGTTTCATATTTCATATTTCCAAGAAAACAAATATAACCACATTATATAAAGTATGAAATTTCATATATCGAAGAAAACAAATATAACCACATTAACCAAATTTTAAAATAAATTTATTAAAAAGCACATTACACCAAAGTATGAAGTTTCATATTTCATATTTGCAAGCAAACAAATATAACCACATTATATAAAGTATGAAATTTCATATTTCCAAGAAAACAAATATGTTTAAATAATAAACAATAAAAAATAATTTAAATAAATATGTTTAAATAATAAATAATAAAAAATAAAGTATAAAGTTTTGTATTTTCAAGAAAATAAATATGTTTAAATAAAAAATAAAAAATGTAATGTTATTTACATTAAATTATTTTAATTTAATACTTAAGTATAATTATAATTTGATATTAAATATAGTTTGGATAGTTGGGAAAAATGTAAACACAAATATTCAATGTTTTAAATTACTTAAAGATGGTTAATAAATAATCTTAGCAAACACCAATATTCAATACCCTAAACCACATGAAAAAATAATCATTATTAAATATTTTTTTTTATTTTTATTTTTTTTCAAAAAATATTATTTATAAAACATCTATACAATAATAAAAAAAATAGCAAAATAATAATTCTAATTAAAATTATATTCATCCATTAAAAGCTTCAGTTTCTTTAAGAAGACAAGTATTTCATTTTCTAAAGAACAAATATATTATTATTAAGATAAATGAATTGCATTTTTAAATTTCATATTAATATGCATAATTATCCATTCTATATAAATAAATGAATGAAGTGCATTTTCAAATTTCATATTAAAATTTGAATAATATGTATTTTTTTTTGTCTATTTTTTATAATGTCTATCTCAACTTAAATGTTGAGTTAAGATATAATTTAAATGTTAATTTAATATAATAATTTATATAAAATAAAAAATAGAATATTAACTAAATTTTGAAGAAATCAAGGAAAGTTAACAACGTACAAGAAATCTCAACAAACTTTCTCACATATCATGGATGGTAGGTCAAACAAAACATCAACCGATAATCCAAGCCAGAAAATATCTCAAATATATATATAAATCAAAATCATATCAATATTTAAAAAAAAATTCAAAATAATTTTTTTTTTTTTATCAACCCGTAATAATAAAATGTGTAATATCAATAACATACCCACAATTTTATAAATCCGTTTTAATTGGAAATGTTTAAGTATTAAGAAACTCCAAGCGATTTGCATTGGAATTATTTACATTCAAAAACTAAACACGTAGAGACAAATTACTATAAAACGATCTTCCGAAAACTTTTTAAGCATTAAGAGATATCAAGATATTTACATAATGATTAGTTATACCTCCAAACATTAAAATAGTTATACCCGAGCTCTAATATTGATTTCGCTATATTTTATTCTTAAATTAAATATACATTTTTTAAAATCCTAATAATGACTTTCTTATCAAGTTTTTTCCAAGTTAGATTTGGATCATATTGTTTTTAATAACTTTTACTCATAAAACACCACCACTCAAATTTATTGCTAAAAATGTCTTTATCTTTTAAAAAAATTAAATAACCAAATTAGTTGGTTCGCTCAATGATTTATGGTGAGATCACTTTAATTTGTTGATGGAGGAAAAACCTTTATCTTGGTGCTCTTCAAGAGGACTCTATAAGTAGTAATTTGCGAAACACCAAGATTATATCTTAAAACTTTATGGGTTTTTTTCAAACAAGAAAAAAAACTACTTTAGGTGCTATTTAATTATAGAATCAAGATAAAATATTGCAAAACCAATCCTAAGATTGAATCCCTTTCAATCCAAGGGAAAACCATCAAATCCAAACAAGTAACCACAAAGGAAACCCAGCAAAGGGAGTTGAAATGGATGTTGTTATAATCATAACAATCCTTGCATATTGTCTCAAAATAGAGGAGACATACAAAATAGCAACTCTAAGAGGTCAATACAAATCTCCCGACAAGGGGAGACATAATACAAACCATCAAAGGGAGAAACATGGTGCAGGCTATCAAAGCCAAGTAACACCACCCCCCAATCATACAAACCCAAGTATAGCTGAGGAACAAATCTAATCCTCGGACAAGAAGGTAACAACCTAACAAATACAACAAGTATGGTCGAAACCACAATACGACCACATATATAACTGGGAAAAAATGTAGACGCTAGCATAGCCTACAGGAAGCCTGAAGTCATCAACTCTTATGACTTGAGAAATCTTCCTTCAATTTAGACATGTACAAGGAAAACAAAAAAGTCACCAATATATGCCTCCAAAAATAAAAAAGGATCATCAAATTTGCCCAAAAAAGGAAGTAGACCTACCCTTAGACCAAGTTAATATGCTTGAAAGGAGCCTCTAGAAATTTGGGCATCGTCCAATAGTTTTTCATAATGTAAGTAACCCTCATCAAGCCCAACAACCTCTTTCAACAACTTATCCACCATCATATTGAATTTTTTGAAAATGTGATGAAAGGAGAGCACCTGAAATTTGCAAAGTTTATATTTTACCCTATCCATTCAACCATCAAGGCTTAATACTGAGAGAGAATTTCTACCATTGATCCAGTCAATGATAACCAAATAATCACATGCCACATGGAGACAAGAAATGTTCTTGAAAATGGGAAATTTTAAGAGGTCGCAAAGAGCTAATAGTTCAACTCTGGTATTAGTGCCCAAAACATCCCCCATATTGACCCTGAAGTAGTAAGAAATGCTCAGCTTGAGGAAGACACCAATACCACACCACCCACCACTGGGCCTCTGACATGCCCCATCGAAAAAACCAATCCGAACATCATTCCTGAAAACTAAATATTGAACTAGTTTGATATGACAAGTTTTAATCAATAATTTCCTTTTTGCAAACATGCCCAGAACTCTATAGAAGACCCACTGAGCATTGGGGAATTTACCTTAAAAACTAATTTGATTTCTATGGATCTAAATGCACGAGCACATATAGATTGGTAATTCCATCAAATGGTCATCCTTCTCAATGCCAATCCAATTCTCCAAGTATCCCATAAGTGACTCGGAGCTCCAATGTCCCCTAAATCTCAAAACCCTTTTCAAAATCCTCCGCAACATTATGACAAATGAGCAATGTACAAAAAGATGTTGAACACATTCCCCTGCATCATTACAAAGTACACATAAGCCAAGACCAATGCAACCTCTTTTCCAAAGATTATTCCATGTTAGTACGTTATCTTGAAATTGAAACTTTATGGTTAGTACGTTATTTAATTTTTAAATCATTAGTGAATATGCATTTATTATGTCCTTGATATATATGATTCTTGATATACAAAGTACACATAAGCCAAGACCAATGCAACCTCTTTTCCAAAGATTATTCCATGTTAGTACGTTATCTTGAAACTTTATGGTTAGTACGTTATTTAATTTTTAAATCATTAGTGAATATGCATTTATTATGTCCTTGACATATATGATTCTTGATATATATGATTCAAGAGGTGCTATTAAATTGACGGTACAAAGATTAATATTCTCCAATCTAAAGTTCAACATTTGAAATCTAATTTTTATTTATTATAATTTTCATTTGTCTAATTTTCTATTGGTTGAACAGATGTAAGCTATACCTTCCCAGACGGTGGTGAACCGGTTCCAAATTGGGGCTGACCCCGGCCCGAGGTTTGTAAACTGGCCTGCTCGGCTGACGTAGCTCAGAAGGGAGGATCCACTTAGTTCCTCGGTTATCAAAAAAAAAAAAAAAAATCAGCCTCAAAAAAATGCCAAGGGATTTCACTTGACATTTGTCCACCTTGATGTCATCCATCTAATCTCTGACAAGTACTAATTGACGGGTAGGCAGAGTAGGACAACCTCGGGCCAAACAATCTCCATGTGGTTGTATTTGGTTTCTTCTTGGGCAGGGAAACGCTTGGAAGTCCACATTAGCCTTCGCGGAGTCTGCGTGGTTCTGCTGGGAATCCCCCACATGATTTCTCGGGAAGGTCCCCGCACCACTCTTTCCCTCAACGAAATCAAAGCCAGGCTGCCCACTGATTCACCCGATGCCTCCTGCCTCCTCAGAATCATGCGCTTCCTCGTGGCGAAGAGCGTTTTCCATGCCTCCGTTGTCAAAAGCGAAGAGACCGGTGCCTGCAAGATGAGATACGGGCTGACGCCCACGTCCAAGTGGCTCGTGAAAGAGCGGGAGCTGTCGATGGTGCCGATGATACTGATGCAGAGCGACGAGAGAACCATGGCTCCTTGGCATCATTTCCACGAGTGCGTGCTCGATGGGGGCGTTGCCTTCGAGAGGGCTAACGGGGCCGACATATGGTCTTACGCCTCTGCTCATCCTGACTTTAATAATCTCTTTAACAACGCCATGGCCTGCAACGGCAGAATCATGATGAAGTCTCTTATGTCCAAGTACCACGACTTCGACAGCTTGAATTCCTTGGTGGACATCTGGGGCGGGACTGGAACCGCCATTACAAAGATTGTGAGAGCTTATCCTTAAAGGCATCAACTACGACCTCCCTCATGTCGTGGCCACTGCTCCCCATCTCCCAGGTTACTAAGAATACTTCTGGTATACATCAACATATTTTAGATGTATTCACGTTTTGCTTTGTCGGTCTGATCATATCATATAATCTATGGCAGGGGTGACGAGGACTGCATCAAGATACTGAAGAGCTGCAGGAAGGCGATCCCAGAGACGGGGAAGGTAATCATTGTATACGTGGTAGCACTGGATTCCAATCAAAGAGGAGATGACAATAATAATAGTGGTCAAAAAGAGAAGGCAGCTCTTGATCCTAATTTAGTTCTGGTATTTGATCTGGTTTGGTTTCTTCTTGCTGTTAAAGTTTTTTCTGCTTGGCGGTATTTGCTTTGATCATAATTGGGATTCCATGTCGCGCGCCCTCAGCCTGTATTAGTTGGCAGGGTATTCGGTACAAAATCAAAATTACGGAAACTTGTCTTATCGGGCTGCTCTGCCTTCCGACAAAAACGATAGGAAATCGTGCCAAATAATTAAAAACCCTAACCATTGGAAGATTAAGAAGTGTGAAGCAGTTTATAGAAAACTTAAAAATTGGTTGCAACTTATACATTTATTTTTGAGTTACGATTGCAAGATCGACTCTACTTATATATATATATATATTGCGTGGATGACTGTTAAAAGTTAAAACTTATTAACATAAAACTAAGACGATTAGAATCTTATTATCAAAATTAAGCATCAGCCATTTTTATCTTTGGCTTTCCCTGAGGTGTAATGATTGATGAATATACGGTGTTAGTCAAAATTACAATTTTGAGTCACATTGTTGGAAAAGTTAGGTAAAGAGGTTGGTTGTTATTATTACTTTTATTTTTTCCAATAAATAAGGAGTTATTTATTAATGGGAGTATTAGTGTATGAGATTCAACTCTAAACTTGTTTTCACATATAAAAAAATTGGTTCTTTTTTCTCCAAGTAAATAGATCCTTCCTATAGCTTTCTACAAATAGAGTAGGTGGCAATGTCAAGGACATTGCCACCATGTGGCTCTTATTGTATTTTAATTTTTAAAAATATAATTATTTTAAATAATTTTAATTTCAAATAAAATTTCAAAATACACTTTATAGAAAATTAAATCATATTTAAACTTAATTTTTTAATTACAAATTTTATATATAAAATAAAAAATTAATAATTCTTTTTCAAATTATATATATGAAATTATTTAAATGCGATTTCTTAAAATTTATACTAAATATTTAAAATCAAATGTATATTAAACATTTAAAAAATAAACATAATATTGGATTTTGATGATGATGATAAGGAATTGTTTAGTTTGCTTTAAAATTTTATTCCTACGCTCAAAACGTTTGAATAGAAACGTTCCTAGCTCACTATAGTTTTGATAGGTTAGAAGATTTGCATCAAAACAAATATTTTGAATTGAGATCTAGTATAGGTGTACTCACAACACTCTAAGAGAAAGTAATTTTAATCCTCAAAGCTCATAGTCCCACGGAGATGACAAATTTGTTTTAAAATTTATTGATATTTTGCAAAGAGACATTTTCATCATTTTAATTTTAACAACCTTTTAAAACAATTTTATAAAGCCTTTGATCTCCCACATTAATATAATTATTATAAAATAAAAAACATCTCAATTACTATAATTATAATTAATAGTTAATGATAAAAATCTAATTATAATTAATAGTTAATGATAAAAATCTTTATATAAAGAAGTCTTAATTTTGTGTATTTTTATTTTATTATTATTAATAATTTAAATTTTTAAATGTATATTGCTTTACTATTTAAATTGTACATCTCATCTCATATCTATTAATGTGTAAAACACATCTTTCTCATCGCAAACTCTTAAAATCTATTATTTTTATTTTTAAAATATATTTATATTATTTTACTTTTTAAATTATATATTTCATTAGGTTTTGGATGAGTTGTTTGGTTAAGTTGATAAAGATTGTAAACCGCTATGTCCCATACACTGATCGACATGATTTTTGGGACTAAGTTGAAGATACTCTTGTTTGATTCATGGAGGAGACTTAAATATGACTCTTTCGGCATGTGAAATTTGGGGGAACTATCCAAGACTGGACCCTTTGTCAGGTTACTTTCAACGTATGTTTTAGGAGGCAAATTTGATTGATGTTCTTCCTTCAACTTTGTCTCCCACTTGGAGGAATGGGAGATCTAGTGAGGTTGGGGTTTCCAAGAGACTAGATAGATTTTTCATTGCAGAGGATCTTTCTAATGTTGTGGGTAATATCAGGCTTTGTCTGTAAATACTGGTATATCATATCATTTACTTGTGTGTTTGTAGTTAGAGGTTGAGCATTCCAAAGAAAATTCACCTTTTAAGATCAATCATTACTGGCTTGAGGAAGATGTTTTGATTGCACTAGTCAGAGATAAGTGCAGGTCACTTTCGGATCTCTCTGGGAGATTGCTATGCAAATACTAGTTGAGAAATTGAAAGAATTAAAAAAGGCGATGACTTAGTGAGAGAAGTAAATAAAATTGAAGTTAAGTAAGGATTGGTGCTTCTTGAAGAAGAGATTAATAACCTTTATTCTAATAATGCTTCAGGTATTTTTTTAATCCTGGTTAAGGAGCAATTAGTTAATTTGGAAGCCAGGAAAACTAAGATATTGAAGATTGAAGAGAAGTCTTGTAGACTCAAAAGTCATACAATATGGTTGACATTGGGTGATAATAATTCAATTTTTTTTCATAAATTTGCAAACCACAGAAGAATCACTAATGTTATTTGGGATTTAAAATATGGTTAGGGGAATTTGGTTAATACACAAAAGGATTTAAAGAAGGCAACAATAGCACATTTTGTTGAACTATTCAAGGATCCTGGCTCTTCGATATTGTTGCCCAGGTACTTGTAGTCCAAAACTACCCTAGATTCTTCTCTCTTAAGGAGGGTAAAAAGGTAGGAGGAGAAGTTTCCTTAAATAAAATTGAAGTGGTTTTAAAGACATTTGCAAAATCAAAGAGTCCTTTATCGGATGGTTGGACTATAGATTTATTTATTGATTTTTTTTATATAGTTGGGAATGATGTTTTGGAGGTAGTACAAGAGTCAAGAGTGCAGGGGTATGTTTCAGGATCTTTGAAGTCTACATTTATAGCATTCATTACTAAGAGTGCAAAGCTAGATTTATTTAATGATTATAGACCTATCTCACTCATCAATTCAATCTACAAGATCATTACAAAAGTGATATTGAACATAATTAAGCCTAAGCTTGCAGACTTCATGTCAAAAGAACAGTTTGGATTTCCTTTAAACATAAATATTTTGGATGCTATCGGGGTTGCTTAGGAGAGTTTACATTCGATAAAGAAAAAAGAAACCTGAATCTCTTATATTAAAAATGGAATTAGTTAAAGCCTATGATAGAGTGGATTGAGAATTTCTAAGATTGATGTTGATGTACATATGTCTTCCCTAGGAGGCAACTGATTCGATCATGGCCTATGTAACTTCTGCAAATTTTGTAGTTTTAGTGAATGTATCTTCTTCGGGTTTTTCCAAAGGTTCTAGAGGTCTTAGGAAAGACTGTACACTATCTCCATTATGTTTTATTCTTGTTGTGGAAGGTTTAAGCAGGCTTATTGGTAAAGCAAAGAGGGAAAAGAAACTTACAGGAGTTAAAGTTTCTTCCATCCACTACATCACTCATCTCTTGTTTGTAGATGACGTTCTTTTGTTTGGGAACAACTCTTTAGAGGATTGGGAAACCTTCCATGAGATTATTAAACTTTTTTGTGAAGCTTTCAGAATAGAAGTTAGTGCCCTTAAATCAAACTTTCTCCATAATAGAGCTGCAAGTGATGTGCTAGATCGGGTACCTATTCCTTTTCCCTTTCAATTAGATCCTATTGAGGAAGGATTTAAATATCTTCGTTATTTTATGAAACAAATAATTATTTGAAAGAAGATTAGATTTGGTTATTGAAAAAAGTGGAGAAAAAGATAGGGAATTGTTGCTTCAAGTGGTTGTCTATCGGAGGTAGGTTGACTTTAGTTAAGTCAGTATTGGAAAGTTTTCTGGTATACTAGCTTTCCCTTGCAAATATTCTCGTGTCTATATTACATAATTGAAGGAAAATAATGATGCAATTTCCATGGTCATGTATTGTTGATAGAGAGAGGACACATCTAATAAGCCTGGACATAATTTCTTTGCCAAAAGAAATTGGGAGGCAGGGGTATAAAAAATATTCTTTGGTTTAGTATTCCCTTAAGTCTAAAAATCCTCTAGAGATGACTCTTTGGAACCGGTTTGTGGAGTGAGGTCTATTAATGCTCAACATCGACATGATTCTGAAGTGTCGGAACATGATGCTAGAGGCAAACATATTAAACTTTGTCACATAATCATTTCGTCTTCACGATTGTGTCTAGGTCAAAATTCCTTTCATGTTCATATCTTGTTTCGTTATTTCCACCTCTGTATGACCCCTACAATAGACTTTCTAAGTAGTGTCTTATGCATCATCATGTCATGGTTGAGTCGAGTTTTGGGGATTTGTTGTTCATCTCTCTTTACATCATCATGCCAATGAGTCAGTGTAATTTCATTCAATTCATTGCACTGATCGTCCTGATATTTTATTTTTTGAACTCTGTGTCCATTTGACCCTTTCGATAGTCAATTAAAGTTTCGAAAAGTTAAGGTTTTAGTGTCATGATAGTTAAAATTCATCAATTTTGAATCCTCCATTAATTTTCTGGTTATACTCATATTCTAGACTTCTCATCACATTGAAGTCCAAAAAGTAAAGGAAAACGCCTCAGCATCTCCTTGGAAAAAATTCGCCAATGTCCTCCATTTTTAAACAAAAAAATAATTTCCCTAGCTTTTTGCATTAAAGTTCCTTTTTTCATTATTATTATTATCCATGTTGTAAAAATTGAAATAAAAACCCTTTTGATTTCCTTTATTTTTTTTGTAAATCTACACAGTATATTAATCTAGAAACAGGTAAAAACTACATAGCACGAAGGAATTTGAGGCAATCTGAGACGATGGAACCACCATCCTAATATTTCAAAGATGTTAAAATGATTTTTATGAGCCATACAAAAAAATGCCCCTTAGAGGGAGGCCTGGAGAGAGTAGTCTAATCATAGTTTGAATTGTAGATGTCTAACTTATACAAAAAAATACATAACATTCTATAACAAAATAACTGGAAAGAACAAAGAGAACCAATGTGATGCGAAGCAGACATTGAGACCGACATGAAAAGGCTATTTAGGAGGGGTTTCCTCCAGAATGAGGCAACCTCCCTAGAAGACTTCGTCAGGCTCTGGCAGCTTGACAAGAAACGACGTGATTTTACGAGCATCCATGAGGTCAGGCTCCGCGGGGTTGCAGAGTTTTTTGCTGGGAGGAGACCTGATGGTGGAAGGAACCGAGAACAGAGCTGGAGGATCCATGGTCCCTTCCGAGGGCGCACCCTTTCCATCAGTCTCAGTGCCCGAAGCACTGCCACTACCAACCTCCTCTTTGTCCGGGCCACGACGTCCAAATGTGAGGTGGTTCCATGAGAAGGTGGCATCCAGGATTGCTAGCCATTCGTCCACATCAATGTGCTTGACTCTTGAAGCAAGCACCGAATTTTTTGCAAAGCCCCAGCTATTTAACATGTCCTCCATGAGCTTACCCATCATGTTCTTCATGAGCTAGTAATGATTGATGTTACCACCACCTTTACCTGAGGACAGATAATCCGAAACCAGTTGGGCTTCCCAGTCGTCAATCGGAGTGCAGACTGGTATGGAGACTCCCAAGTCATAACCATCCTTAGTGGAAAGCACAGTGGGGCACTATCTTTTTCCCCTGTTTCCACTTCCTAGACCAGGAGAACCGCGCGGCCAAGACAATGATAGCGGAGAGCACATAATGTAGCCAAACCAAATTCCACAAACCAGAACTGTAACTTGTCGGGCTGAACCAGAACATGCGAAGATGGAGCCGATGAGCGATGGTAATTATGTCTTCATCATCATCCCTTGGCCTACTTAAGGTGCGGTAATCGGAGCTCGCATGCGCCATATCAATGCGCAGAGAGCCGAAGTAAATGTTCGAGGTACCAAGGGTGCGTCCAGCCAGTGGGTGAGGGGATGTCTAAGTGAAGCGGTTTGCCAATAAACCATCAGCCTCGAGGCAAGGTAGGGGCCATAAGGCTTCATGCATGTAGAGTGGAGTGCCACCTTATGGACTCCCATGTCGAGGCTCCTCCTCTACATGCATTCTAGTTGTCACGATGGTTTTAATTTCCCTTATTATCCCTTTTCATATTCTCATTTACCCTTCCCAAATATTTTTTCCATTTTCCCAATATATCTTTACCTTCAATTTTCAAACTTGCCCCTTTCCCATTTCCCCTCCTTCCCATTATCCATAAAAATTTATAGAAATTCCCCTCATTAATAAAAACCCCATTTCCTTAAAATCAAGTGTGCATAATGTAAAAGGAATATGGTGATTATTTTCATCCTTTTGAACATTAAATTGTGGGGTGTACTCAAGGAAATTGAAATGAAAAAAAAGTGGGCATACTTGGGAACATTGCAGGAAGCCACTGAATAGCCGGCAGAGAGGGCGGGTCGATAGACCACGCCATATAGAAAAAAAATGTGCGTTAAGGGTAGTCTACAAGCCGTGTCCACTGGCATCGATAGTAGAGGGGAAGCTATAGAAAGCCACATCAAGGGATGACAGATAATAATAACAATATCAGAACGACTCCAACAAATTCACGCATGGGATAGTAGGGAAAAACTAGGTAGCAAATCTATAGGTGGTAGTATCAAGAAAGGACAGGTCGTGAATTAAAAAAAAAAAATTGCTCGGGATATTCCAGGCATTGATGATAAACACAAGAGGACGCCGTGGCATCCTCATGACACAATACTAATAGAAATTAGCATGCACATTAGCATACTTGACCAAATTCGCAGCAAAGAGAATGAAGAATGTTGGATAACGAGCAGAAAGGAGTAGTTCGGAATGTCCAGGGAAATGAGTGCATGTATGGCAGACCACCCAAAGGAAAAATATGATTTCATTCCAGAATATTCAAAAAAGAAGTTTAATAATCTCATGGAAATTTTCCTAATCCTCTAAAGAGTCATTCCCAAATAGAAGAACGTCATCCACAAGCAAGAGATGAGTGATGTAGTGGATGGAAGAAAATTTAACTCATGTAAGTCTCTTTTCCCTCTTTGCTTTACCAATAAGCGTTCTTAAAACTTACACGACAAGAATAAAACATAATGGAGATGGTATAAATCCTTGCTTAAGGCCTATGTAAGCTTTGAAAAAACCTGAAGAAGATCCATTCACTAAAATTGAAAAAATTTGCGGAAGTTACATAGGCCATGATCCAATTAGTTACCTCCTAGGGAAGACCTATTTACATCAATCATTCTTGGATTGAGGAAGATGATTTCATTGCACTGGTCATAGATAAATGGAGGTCACTTTTGGATCTCTCCAAGGAGACTACTATACAAAGAATAGTTGATAAGTTAAAATAATTAAAAAAGGCAATGGCTCAGTGGGAGAAGTAAATGAAACTGAAGTTGAAGCAAGAATTGGTGCTTGTTGAAGAGGAGATTAATAACCTATATTCTAATATTGCTTCATGTATTTTTTCAAGCCTAGTTAAGGAGGAATTAGTTAATTTGGAAGCCACGAAACTAAGATATTGAATATTGAAGAGGAGTCTTGGAGACTCAAAAGTTGTACAATCTGGTTGACATTAGGTGATAATAATTCATTTTTTTTCATAAATTTGCAAACTAGAGAGGAATCACTAATGTTATTTGGGATTTTGCAATGTCCCCAATATTTAGCTATGGAACACTCCATGGGACTAAGGAATTCAATGGTCTAAAGTCACTTGGAAAATTAAAGAAGAATTGTAAAGTGGTGATTTGGGGTCATGAGGCATTATGGCAAAACCAAGGTCCAACGAAAAATTTATGAAGTAAGGAATCATTCTCTCCTAAAAATCAAATTTATTATTATTTTGAGAGAATATTGCCAAGGAGGGAACTTTAGAGGATGAGTGGGTCCCTCATGAGCTGTAACTTCCATCCAATCTGGGAAGAATCCTATCATCAAGGCATCTCATGAGTTGTAACTCCTCAGGCTAAAAATAGAAAATCTATGACAATCTATGACAATTTATGACAGTTGTGGCATCTATGCCATATATGATAGAATCTATGGAAAACTATGACAAGCACATGTCCTAAATTTAGCCAAGGAGGGTGCATGAGGGAAGAGTGGGCCCACAAGGCAGTGTAACTTCCCCAAAACCAAGGAAAGCATCTCTAATTCGAATTCCAAGGAAGCCAAAACATCCATGAGGACAAAAATAACATTGGAGAGGAAGTTAATGTATCCCAAAGAATCATTCTCTCGTGAAAATAATATTTATTAATATTTTATTGATATTTTTTAGAGAGAAAACTCTAGAAGGATGGATGAAGAATTATGAAATGAGGGTGAGGGCACCTATGGGAGAACTTTTGGAATTTGTAATTTTTAATTGAATAGATATTGTGCTTTCAACGAATATTTTAATGGAATACACACCTTTATTTGAATCCTAAATTATAAATACATTCCTCTTTTTTGGAAACTAGAACGCTTCATAAGCTATTGTTTGGACAAAGTTGAAAATCAAAATAATTTTCGTTGGAGATTTGGAGTTAATAATCCTAATTTTTAATTAGGGATATTACAGTGGTATCAGATCATGTTCCTAAACAACTATGGGAACTAAAGAGGAACATTGAGGAAAAATTGCAGGACATAACCTTTAAAAGAAGAATTGCAATGGATGAAGAGGAAGTTTTCTTCAATTACTAGACTTGTAGAAGGTAGAATTTTACCCACCTTCTTTCTTGCCTCGGCCATGGATGAGGAGGAGTTTGAGTGGGAAAGTTTCATGAATGGACATGAGAAGTAATTGAATAACTTTGATAAGGCACATCAGGATTTAGAGCATAACTTGCAGCAGTGTAAATCCTTGCTACCCGAATGCTCTACTTCTCGAATTGTGGAGAGGATTTTCGGTGTCTTTACAAATAGAGCAACCAAAGGTTCCTACGATAATCTTGGTTTAGGAAGAAGTGAATCCCATGTCATTGTTCAACCTTCAAATGAACATGAGGAGAGAAAAAATTTGTCATCACGTGGAAGTACTAAAGAAAATGAATCCACATCCACGAACTCTCTTAATCCATATGAGAGCTTGGATCAAAAGGAATCAAATATTGCAACCTTGAGTCTATAGGTTGAACACAAAGTGGAGGAGCATGCCACCACAGATGGACCACATGGGAATGATGAAATTGTAACACCAAGGTATGCTAGCAATTCTAATTTTTGCAGCATCCATACTTCCTTACAACAGCATGATATAGTAGTCATTTCATGTAAGGATGTTGGTATTGTAGAATCTTTTAATGTTGATACTCACAATGTTGGTGTTAAAGATTAATTGTGTAAATTTGTGGATTCATGCCACAAACATTCTGATTTTGTACATCATCCATTAGAAAATGTGAAAAAGACACAAAACTTGGGCAATGAGTGGTTACTAGGAGTTAAGGAAGCAGTATTATTGGCATCCCAAGCAAAACAACCAAGAGAAACCACATTTCTTCCAAGGGAAGAAGGTATAGAAGTTGATCCTTTAGATAGCCATACTAAGGATGTTGGATTAGAGGAAGACACTGAAAGGGATGAAGCAATAAATGAGATCTTGCATGATCCACATGAGTTGGATTATCCTTTATGTGACAGTATACATAGTGTTGATAGGATGACATTCCATGACTTAGAGAGCCAACTTCTAGTCACAGGGGAGAAGATATTGCAAGTATTGATAAGGATTGATGTTGCACATAATTTTATTGAAGACCTTATGTGGAGGACTCAGTTGGAGGAGAGACATAAAGGTTTTGTTGAAGGGGTCACTAGTACCCAAATGTGCAACATTATAAAGGAATTGGAAAGGATGAAATCAAATTAATTCTAGTTGTTTATGGATAGGGACCTTGCTCTCAATTTTTTTGAAGACAAGGAAATGAAGGTTGAGCAGCTTCGTGAGGAGTTGGGTGGCTTCCATCCTTCCTCCTACACCTCAGATAATTAGTTGTAAATGGATAATTGCATTCATGAGTTGATGGAGGAACCTCATGTGAGGATTGAGCATGGGGAGCATTCAGAATTGCAGGTGATTGGGGAGAGAATTGACGTGGAGGATGTTGGCCAAGCACTTGTTGTGCATTATGCAGTCATGAGCTGCCTCTTTGGGAGAGAGACTTAGCCATGGAGGAGGTAGATCATAACATTCCATATGGACCAACCAACAAAGGAGGATACACATCCATGGATTTGGTGGATAGATGTATGACATAGATGGATACACATTGGGACCAGAGCATACCAGTCAACGTTTAGTCTTATGAGCAGTAACAAAGGCATCTATTGTCATTGCCTGATGCATTCATCATACATGGTAGGAAAAGGGTGTTTCACATGATTCAGTTGGACGGGACAAGTGAAATTGATGTGAGCCATAGGACCAGTGTGTAGATTTCAAAAGAGGATCTTCATATTTCATTGGAGAGACTCATAGAGGAACCGTGGAGGAACCAATAAATATTGGGAGTGATGAACTTCCATTGGTTGTGGGATATTGGCATTACTAAGAGTGATAGATTTTCCTAGGACAATAATGATTGGAGGGGTGCAACATTGACAGTGGGATCTAGGAATTGCTTGGTTTAGTTGTTCAGGAGCTAGCATAGGAGAGAGATCCATCCATCACTTTCAGGAGTTTATCTTGGTAGAGCCGGGGATTAGAGTCCTTAGTGGGAGACTTTATGGGAGATGGATACAATGTTTTCTTGATTTGTGGCTTGGGAGACTTAAGGAGGTTCTTTGTTTTGGAATTATGCAGTGAAACGGGGGATGCAGTAGGTACTCTGTAGTTCTCAGGTTCATTTAGGACCCTGGGATCATTCTTGGACTTAGTTGTTTCAACTAGGTTAATTATAGAGTAGTTTGGGGAATGGATCTATGTCTTTAGGGGATTATTAGAGTTCATGAGAAACCCATAACCATGACCAGTGATCAGGACATACTTCCTTTTCCAATATTTGGGATCGAGTATGGTAGTAGGATTGTAGACCTCACTTGGATGCCTATGTAGGCCATTATCCATGGTGGTAGGTTCAGCCTTTACATATATTTTAGCTTGGATATCCAATGGAGGAGGATGATGGCATAGTATGATAGTGGGATGGTTATGATTAGAGTGGCATTGTGATAGCATGGTGGTCCCTCTCTGATATTAGCTTGGGATATTAGAATTCCAATGCTAGTCAGTTCAACAGCATACTCGGAGGTGAGAGTCAGTTTTGTCTTTCATATGATTGGATTCCTAGTTGACCAATTCCTTGGGGAATTGGTTGAGTGGTTGCAGTATTGAGCTACTTCACCCACTGGAAGTGGTCAGAAGGTTCCCTATGTCAGTACCTTGCGGGACAATGTATGGAGTAGAGGATGTTTCACCTCTTTCCAATTGGTTTGGAACCATGATATCATTTTCAACATTAGTTTGATTGAGTTTGTGGAGAGTAGAGTTGGTGACTTGGTCCACTTGAATCTACAACCATATAAACAATCATCACCAAGGAAGGAGACAAATAATTTTTTTGTGGATAAAGTTGGGGGAGGAGAACATGTACTACTACACCCAAATTAAAATTTCTTGAGAACAAGCAATCTTGGGTGGGGAGGATTTGTAATATCCCCAATATTTCACTATGGACGAATCCATGGAACTAAGGAATTCAATGGTCTAAATTCACTTGGAAATAATAAAGAAGAATTGTAAAGTGTTGATTTGGGGTCATGAGGCATTATGGAAAAACCAAGGTCCAAGGAAAAATTTATGAAGTAAGGAATCATTCTATTCTAAAAATCAATTTTATTATGATTTTGAGAGAATAT
The DNA here is from genome assembly GCA_027924585.1 of Larix kaempferi. Classification (NCBI taxonomy): domain Eukaryota; kingdom Viridiplantae; phylum Streptophyta; class Pinopsida; order Pinales; family Pinaceae; genus Larix; species Larix kaempferi. Next base: position 18,843,334 of record BSBM01000893.1, read on the forward strand.
GGACAAGGAGGGCACCTTAGACGATAACTGGGTCCCTCATGAGGAGTAACTTCTATCCAAGTTGGGAAGAATCCTATCATGAAGGTATCTCATGAGTTGTAACTCCTCAGGCTAAAAATAGCAAATCTATGACAATCTATGTCATCTATGACAATCTATGACATCTATGATATAATCTAGGACAAACTATGACAAGCACAATGATCCGGATTTATGTGGGAATGAAATAAAAGAGCATTTACAAAATCATATACAGAGACATATTGCAAAGAACACAGTGATACAGTAAACACATATTCTATTAAATAACGGAAATAGAACAAACTGTAAAATACAATAGCTAGAATGGTGGTAGCTATCTCTGAGAAGAGATGTGGCCGCTATGCTCATTCATGCCAAGATGAATACAAAGAGAGGCCAAAAGGGCCTATTTATCATAAGCATGAGGGAAAGAATCCCAAACATCCAAAAACCTAACCCTAGTAGATGAAGCGCCAAAAGTCATGTGGGCCCCGTTTGGGTAAGTTAGTCATCAACTTCTCGGGGTCGTAACTCTTGCATACGATCTCCGTTTGGGGCGTACAATAGCTTGTTGGAGAGATCTATTGAATGGATAAAAAAATATATGGAAAATATCAAATCCAACATGCAAGAGTGGTAGACGCGCAATACCCGTATTTGCCCGAGAATTCGACGCCGAAAAAATGTTGTTTAGGGCCTCAAAATGGCTCCGAAAGTTTAGGACCCGAAAAGCTGCTAAAAATAGTAAGTTTCCAAAATTGCTAGAAGACTATTTTGAGCCAGTAGGAAGAGGTGGGCCGCCACCGATATCCACCTAGATCACACAAGCCCTAAATTTAGCCAAGGAGGGTGCATGAGGGAAGAGTGGGCCCACAAGGTAGTGTAACTTCCCCAAAACCAAGGAAATTGTCTCTAATTCGAATTCCAAGAAAGCCAAAACATCCATGAGGCCAAAAATAACATCATAAAGGAATTTAATGTGTCCCAAATAATCATTCTCTCTTGAAAATAATATTTATTAATATTTTATTGATATTTCTGAGAGAGAAAACTCTAGAAGGATGAATGAAGAATTATAAAAGGATGGTGAGGGCACCTATGGGAGAAATTTTGACATTTGTAATTTTGAATTCAATATCTCTTATGTATTTAAATCTTAGGAGATGTTCCCCTTGCATTTGTGATTGGTTTCCGTGGTGAAAGATTCCACCCTAGCTAGTGTGAGAGGAGAGATAATCCAGATCTCTTCATTTGGGCTTCATTGCAGGTGTTGAGAAAGGTCATCCATATATTTCTATCGATCTTCATTGATCATAGTATGTTGTGATTTTTATTTCATATCTGAATATTCATTAGTATTCTAGTGTTTCCATTGTGTTGGTTTTCCAGTGTTTTCGGTGTGGAGGGCGCACTTGCTCTACATAGTGTCAGTTGCTATTGTTTTCAAAGTTTGGAGGGCACACCAATGGAGCCCATTTTTATTGTAGACATCTATATTTGGATGGATATCATGTACATATTATTGAGGGAATGATTTTGGAGGAAAATGTATCATTTGGATCTACTTTCTATGGATTTAGAGCTTGAACCGTGTAGATGGGCCAAGAATGAACTTATGGTTCTGGTAGTTTTGTGCATTTTTGGATTATGAGACTTGTTCCATTGTATCCGGAGTTTCTTTTCTAGTAATTAAAACTTTTTTTACACCAAAAAGGTTTCCCTATTCCCGATATATCGGCATTTTACTGGATCTAATCTATTCGGCATCTCTTCTGGTGGAAGGGTGCACCTCTACATTTACGTCTATGGTTTCCATGAGGTTTGAGCTGCTGTAAGAGATATATATTGTTGTAGTGTTGTTCCCATCAGTATATTTACTGTTACCAACCATTAATAATAAATATCCATATCATTATCCTCATATTGTATCTCATGTTCATGTGCTGGAACATCTATGTGTAAATATGCAATTGTGGTTGTACAAGCTTATGTTTTTGTGTGCAAAAATTCCATAGGAGATACATGAAGTCTGTTAGTGAGTTATTTGGTTCTAATTGGGGGTTTTTGAATGAATTTGGGGTTGTTTGGGTGAATTTGAAGGGTTTAGGAGGTATCTGGAAAGAGTTGTAAATTTAGACAATTTCTGCGGTGAAAGTCGAGCTAGTCATTCTTGGTTCGAGTGGGTAATTGTATGGTTGTTCATGCTTGTTTAAATATGAAATAAAATTCACTTACTACTTTTATATGGGGCCAACAACTCTTAATTTACATTTGTTTATGTGATTTGTACTAGTTTCCCTGCTTCAACATTAATGATAAAGTGGTTGCATACAAAGTGTTTGAAGAAGGCTCTGAACCAGACTTGATAGCCAACTACCAAGTTTTATATGAGATCTTATTTGGGAATATTACAATGGTCTCAAAGAATATTCTAATTGGACGCACACCTTTATTTGAAACCTAAATTATAAATAAATTCCTCTTTTGTGGAAACTAGAATACTTCATAAGCCATTGTTTGGATAAAGTTGAAAATCAACATAATTTCCGTTGGAAATTTGGAGTTAATATTCCTAATATTTATTTGGAGATATTAAAGATTTAAAATATGGTCAGGGGAATTTGGTTAGTACATAGAAGGATTTAGAGAAGGAATAAATAACACATTTTTATGACACTTCAAGGATCATGGCTCTTCCATATTGTTTCCCAGTTCCAGGTAGTCCAAAACTACCTTAGATTCTTCTCTCCTGGGAAGGGTAAAAAGGTAGGAGGGGAAGTTTCCTTAAATGAAATTGAAGAGGTTTTAAAGAAATTTGAAAAACCAAAGATTCCTCGATCAGATGGTTGGACTGTCGAGTTATTTATTCAGTATTTTGATATAATTGGGAATGATCTTTTGGAGGTAGTAGAAGAGTCAAGAGTGTAGGGGTATGTTTAAGGATATTTGAACTCTACATCTATAGCATTAATTCCTAAGAGTGAAAAGCTAGATTTCTTTAATGATTATAGACCTATCTCACTCTTCATTTCAATCTACAAGATCATTACTAAAGTGATATAGAAAGAATTAAGCATAAGCTTGTAGAGTTCATGTCAACAGAATAGTTTGGTTTTCTTTCAAAAGATTTTGGATGCTATTGGGGTTGCTCAAGAGAGTTTCCATTTGATAAAGAAATAAAATCAAAGCTATTATATTAAAAATGGAATTAGTTAAATCCTATGATAGTGTGGATTGGACATCTCTAAGATTGATCTTGATGTAGATAGGTCTTCCTTAGGACGTAACTAATTGGATTGTGGCTTATGTAACTTTCACAAATTTTGTAGCTTTATGGAATGGATCTTCTTCGGTTTTTTTCAAAGGTTCCATAGGCCTAAGGCAAGGCTATCCACTATCTCGATTACATTTTATTCTTGTCATGGAAGGTTTAAACAGGCGTATTGGTAAAGAAGAGAGGGAAAAGATACTTACATGAGTTAAATTTTCTTCCATCCACTACATCACTCATTTCTTTTTTGTGGATGACGTTCTTCTGTTTGGAAATTACTCTTTGGAGGATTGGGAAACTTTCCATGAGATTATTAAAAAAAATTGTGAAGCTTTTGGAATGGAAGTTAGTTCCCTTAAATCAAACTTTCTCCATAATAAAGTTGTAGGTGATGTGCTGGATTAGGTATTTATTCTTTTACCCTTTCAAATTGATCCCATTGAGATGGGATTTAAATATCTTGGTTATTTTATGAAACAAATAATTATTTGAAAGAAGACTATATTTGGATATTGAAAAAGGTGGAGAAAAAGATAGGGAATTTTTGTTTCAAGTGGTTTTCTATTGGAGGTAGGTTGACTTTATTCAATTTAGTACTGGAAAGTATTTCGGTATAATGGCTTTCCATTGCAAAGATTCCTATCTCTATATTACATAACCTAAGGAAAAAAATGATGCAATTTCTATGGTCAGGTAATGTTGATAGAGAGAGGATATATCTAGTAAGATGGGGATAATTTATTTTCCAAAAGAATTGGGAGGTTGGGGTATAAAAAATATTATTTGGTTTAGTATTTCCTTAGTCTAAAAATCCTCTAGAGAGGACTCTTTGGAACTGGTTTATGGAGTGAGTTCTATTGATGCTCAACATCAACATGATTCCAAAGTTTTAGAACATGACGCTAGAGGCGAACATATTAAACTTTGTCGCATAATCATTTCATATTAATGATTGTGTCAAAGTCAAAATGCATGTCATGTCCATATCTTGTTTCATTATTTTCACCTCCGTATGACCCTTGCAACAAACTTTTTAAGTTATGTCTTATGCATCATCATGTCATGGTTGAGTCGAGTTTTGGAAATTTTTCGTTCCTTTCTCTTTACATGATCATGCCAAGGAGTCCGTGTCATTTCGTTCATTTCATCGCATTGATCATGTTGATATTTTGTTTTTTGAATTTCATGTTCGTTTGACCCTTTCGGTAGTCAGTTAAAGTTTTGACAAGTCAAGGTTTTAGTGTCATGATAATTAAAATTCATCAATTTTGCATCCTCCATTAATTTGTTGGTCGTACTCATATGCTAGTCTTCTCATCACATCCAAGTCCAAAAAGAAAAGGAAAACCCCTCCGCATCTCCTTGGAAAAAAATCACCAATGTCCTCCATCATTAAACAAAAAAAAAAATTTCCTAACTTTTTGCATTAAAGTTACTTTTTTATTATTATTTTATCCATATTGCAAAAATAGAAATAAAATCCCTTTTGATTTCCCTTATTACCCCTTTCATATTCTCCTTTAACTTTCCCAAATATTTTTTCCCTTTTCCCAATAGATCTTTTCTCACAGTTTTCAAACTTGCCCCTTTCCCATTTCCCCTCTTTCCTATTGTCCATAAAATTTTATAGAAATTCCCCTCATTAATCAAAACCCCATTTCCTTAAAATCAAGTCCACATAATGTAAAAGGCATATGGCAATTATTTTCATCCTTTTGAACATTAAATTGTGGGGGCATGTGACAATTATTTTCATCCTTTTGAACATTAAATTGTGGGGCATGCTAAAGGAAGTTGAAATGAAAAGACGAGGGCATACGTATCATTTGGATCTACTTTCTATGGATTTAGAGCTTGAACCGTGTAGATGGGCCAAGAATGAACTTATGGTTCTGGTAGTTTTGTGCATTTTTGGATTATGAGACTTGTTCCATTGTATTCGGAGTTTCTTTTCTAGTAATTAAAACTTTTTTTACACCAAAAAGGTTTCCCTATTCCCGATATATTGGCATTTTACTGGATCTAATCTATTCGGCATCTCTTCTGGTGGAAGGGTGCACCTCTACATTTACGTCTATGGTTTCCATGAGGTTTGAGCTGCTGTAAGAGATATATATTGTTGTAGTGTTGTTCCCATCAGTATATTTACTGTTACCAACCATTAATAATAAATATCCATATCATTATCCTCATATTGTATCTCATGTTCATGTGCTGGAACATCTATGTGTAAATATGCAATTGTGGTTGTACAAGCTTATGTTTTTGTGTGCAAAAATTCCATAGGAGATACATGAAGTCTGTTAGTGAGTTATTTGGTTCTAATTGGGGGTTTTTGAATGAATTTGGGGTTGTTTGGGTGAATTTGAAGGGTTTAGGAGGTATCTGGAAAGAGTTGTAAATTTAGACAATTTCTGCGGTGAAAGTCGAGCTAGTCATTCTTGGTTCAAGTGGGTAATTGTATGGTTGTTCATGCTTGTTTAAATATGAAATAAAATTCACTTACTACTTTTATATGGGGCCAACAACTCTTAATTTACATTTGTTTATGTGATTTGTACTAGTTTCCCTGCTTCAACATTAATGATAAAGTGGTTGCATACAAAGTGTTTGAAGAAGGCTCTGAACCAGACTTGATAGCCAACTACCAAGTTTTATATGAGATCTTATTTGGGAATATTACAATGGTCTCAAAGAATATTCTAATTGGACGCACACCTTTATTTGAATCCTAAATTATAAATAAATTCCTCTTTTGTGGAAACTAGAATACTTCATAAGCCATTGTTTGGATAAAGTTGAAAATCAACATAATTTCCGTTGGAAATTTGGAGTTAATATTCCTAATATTTATTTGGAGATATTAAAGATTTAAAATATGGTCAGGGGAATTTGGTTAGTACATAGAAGGATTTAGAGAAGGAATAAATAACACATTTTTATGACACTTCAAGGATCATGGCTCTTCCATATTGTTTCCCAGTTCCAGGTAGTCCAAAACTACCTTAGATTCTTCTCTCCTGGGAAGGGTAAAAAGGTAGGAGGGGAAGTTTACTTAAATGAAATTGAAGAGGTTTTAAAGAAAATTGAAAAACCAAAGATTCCTCGATCAGATGGTTGGACTGTCGAGTTATTTATTCAGTATTTTGATATAATTGGGAATGATCTTTTGGAGGTAGTAGAAGAGTCAAGAGTGTAGGGGTATGTTTAAGGATATTTGAACTCTACATCTATAGCATTAATTCCTAAGAGTGAAAAGCTAGATTTCTTTAATGATTATAGACCTATCTCACTCTTCATTTCAATCTACAAGATCATTACTAAAGTGATATAGAAAGAATTAAGCATAAGCTTGTAGAGTTCATGTCAACAGAATAGTTTGGTTTTCTTTCAAAAGATTTTGGATGCTATTGGGGTTGCTCAAGAGAGTTTCCATTTGATAAAGAAATAAAATCAAAGCTATTATATTAAAAATGGAATTAGTTAAATCCTATGATAGTGTGGATTGGACATCTCTAAGATTGATCTTGATGTAGATAGGTCTTCCTTAGGACGTAACTAATTGGATTGTGGCTTATGTAACTTTCACAAATTTTGTAGCTTTATGGAATGGATCTTCTTCGGTTTTTTTCAAAGGTTCCATAGGCCTAAGGCAAGGCTATCCACTATCTCGATTACATTTTATTCTTGTCATGGAAGGTTTAAACGGGCGTATTGGTAAAGAAGAGAGGGAAAAGATACTTACATGAGTTAAATTTTCTTCCATCCACTACATCACTCATTTCTTTTTTGTGGATGACGTTCTTCTGTTTGGAAATTACTCTTTGGAGGATTGGGAAACTTTCCATGAGATTATTAAAAAAAATTGTGAAGCTTTTGGAATGGAAGTTAGTTCCCTTAAATCAAACTTTCTCCATAATAAAGTTGTAGGTGATGTGCTGGATTAGGTATTTATTCTTTTACCCTTTCAAATTGATCCCATTGAGATGGGATTTAAATATCTTGGTTATTTTATGAAACAAATAATTATTTGAAAGAAGACTATATTTGGATATTGAAAAAGGTGGAGAAAAAGATAGGGAATTTTTGTTTCAAGTGGTTTTCTATTGGAGGTAGGTTGACTTTATTCAATTTAGTACTGGAAAGTATTTCGGTATAATGGCTTTCCATTGCAAAGATTCCTATCTCTATATTACATAACCTAAGGAAAAAAATGATGCAATTTCTATGGTCAGGTAATGTTGATAGAGAGAGGATATATCTAGTAAGATGGGGATAATTTATTTTCCAAAAGAATTGGGAGGTTGGGGTATAAAAAATATTATTTGGTTTAGTATTTCCTTAGTCTAAAAATCCTCTAGAGAGGACTCTTTGGAACTGGTTTGTGGAGTGAGTTCTATTGATGCTCAACATCAACATGATTCCAAAGTTTTAGAACATGACGCTAGAGGCAAACATATTAAACTTTGTCGCATAATCATTTCATATTAATGATTGTGTCAAAGTCAAAATGCATGTCATGTCCATATCTTGTTTCATTATTTTCACCTCCGTATGACCCTTGCAACAAACTTTTTAAGTTATGTCTTATGCATCATCATGTCATGGTTGAGTCGAGTTTTGGAAATTTTTCGTTCCTTTCTCTTTACATGATCATGCCAAGGAGTCCGTGTCATTTCGTTCATTTCATCGCATTGATCATGTTGATATTTTGTTTTTTGAATTTCATGTTCGTTTGACCCTTTCGGTAGTCAGTTAAAGTTTTGACAAGTCAAGGTTTTAGTGTCATGATAATTAAAATTCATCAATTTTGCATCCTCCATTAATTTGTTGGTCGTACTCATATGCTAGTCATCACATCCAAGTCCAAAAAGAAAAGGAAAACCCCTCCGCATCTCCTTGGAAAAAAATCACCAATGTCCTCCATCATTAAACAAAAAATTTTTTTCCTAACTTTTTGCATTAAAGTTACTTTTTTATTATTATTTTATCCATATTGCAAAAATAGAAATAAAATCCCTTTTGATTTCCCTTATTACCCCTTTCATATTCTCCTTTAACTTTCCCAAATATTTTTTCCCTTTTCCCAATAGATCTTTTCTCACAGTTTTCAAACTTGCCCCTTTCCCATTTCCCCTCTTTCCTATTGTCCATAAAACTTTATAGAAATTCCCCTCATTAATCAAAACCCCATTTCCTTAAAATCAAGTCCACATAATGTAAAAGGCATATGGCAATTATTTTCATCCTTTTGAACATTAAATTGTGGGGGCATGTGACAATTATTTTCATCCTTTTGAACATTAAATTGTGGGGCATGCTAAAGGAAGTTGAAATGAAAAGACGAGGGCATACGTGGGAATGTGGTAGGAAGCCACTTACTAGCTGGCAGAGAGGGTGGGTTGATAGGCCACACCATATACAACAGAAATGTCCGTTGAGGGTTGGCCACATGCCACGCCCATTGGGATTGATAGCAGAGGGGAAGCTCTACAAATCCGCATCAGGGGGTGAAAGAGAAAAAAACAATAGCAGAATGGCTCCAACAAATTCACTCATAGGATGGCAAGGAAAAACTAGGTTGTGAATCAATAGGTGGCAGTATCATGTAGGGATAGGCCATGAATTTAAAAAAATAAATAAAAATCTCGGGCTATGCCAACAAGAAATGATGATGAACACAGGAGGACATCGTGGCATGATGACACAATACTAGTGACAATTGGCAGGCACGTTAGCATAGTTGACCAAAGTTGCAGCAAAGAGGATGAAGAATGTTGGATAATGGGAAGGAAGAAGTAGTTCGGAATGTATGAGGAAATGAAAGAAGGAATGACAGACCACCAGAAGGAAAAAGATGCAAACATTGGTACGACTAAGTAAATAATAAAACAAAAATGAGACCACTGCACAAAAAATGCAGCCAGTCATTCGAAAGGCTAGCTGCTTCACAAAAAATGTTCATAACCAATGTGGCCTTCTTTTAAGATGAGCAATAATTTTGGTGATGCAAATTAGTTTTCTCATTTGTTGCTTAGGGATTTCCTTAGCTGACTATTAATGATCGTCACAATTCTTGTATGTGGTTTTCCCCCTCAGGATTACTAGTCATATATACAACAAAGTTTATTTTATAAGTGTTGGATCCTGGCCAGTAATCGCACAAGTGTAGTTAGAAGCAAATGAACATGTGGGGATCCTTTGTTTTCAAAGAGATGATTATATGATGCACTTGAACATAAAAATAAGCATTGCAACTTGGATTAATGTTTTATCTACATGTAGGTTGTAGATAAAAAAATTTCCAATTGGCTATTTTTTGGGTGTTTTTCAAAAAATAAATTTGTTATTTGGCTATTTTTAGTCTTTGCTATCGCCTATATTTACATAAAATGCTTTTTTTATCATAATATTTGTCAAAATTTACAAGTTGAAGTAATAAATTGTATGTTTCATATTTAATATTAGCCTACATATCTATATAGGTGTTTTTTTCAATCCAAAATGATCACCTAGAATACTATAGTTAAGATTGACATTAGAATCCTAAAAAAATACCCTGCTCTAAAGGGACAAGAATTTTATATCTGAGCATTGTTCCAAACTTAAGTAGACAAAGAATGGTAATAGTACGAAACATAAAAAATGAAGTATTGAACTCACGACAATTACAAATTCAAATCTTTTGGTATCATGCCTATTCACCTTCCTCATCCACAGATAGATGTGCAAAGAATTTCATTCTATGTATGAGGGTGAGCATCGTTAACTTGCAGCTCACCCTCATTCAGATGCATACCAAAAGATGCACGACCATTCAACCTCCGAGGAAGCCAAAACACTTCTTCTACCTTGCACGCAACCTATAAAATTGAAGTGAAACTATCAAAACAAGCATCTTGCACCAGAGGTAAGAGGCGGGTACAAATAGCTTCCATTGCTACATTTTTCCCTTTCATACTCATTTGTCCATGAGCCAAAAAGGAGACACTTGTAAGTAAGACTATGTTTCAAGTCCATCAGTTAGGGTGAAGTAAGAGTGTTCTTCTACTAGAGGTACATTCTATTTTCCTGAACGCATTGTACTTTCCTATTTATATTCTTATGACTGATGTCTTCATGTGTGCAGGTTACCATCAACACAATTTGAGCAGGGAATACTCCCATTCTCTTGGTTTCACCTAGGTGAACCCAGAATGTTGAGAGTTGCAAACGGTTTCGTAAACCTCCTATTTTGAGGGGTTCAATCGATCACAGGTTATTTTACTAGATGACTGTGAAATTTCATTCCATTAATAAAAAAATTATTTGGGTGTTTCAACGTCTTTCCTCCTTTAGTATTGAGCTTCATTTCTTTGTTATCTTTTTTACATTTTGCAAACTGTAATTTTATGTACATGGATTGTAAATAGTATTTTGCTTTTGTTAACTATACATAAAAATCTAGTTATTTTTAAATCTTTTAGTCATTAACCGTTCTGATGCTCTTTTTTTTTAGCAAAAGTAACTTTGTCATGTACTTTTTTTTCATGATCTATCATATTATAAAATCTGCAAACTATATTAACGTAGATTTTATTGAATGTCAAATCCACAAAGTTTCATCTTAGTAAATTGATTTTATTGCGTCAGAGGAAATTTGATTTCAAACTACATTTAAAAATCAGAATTTAAGTGAAATGGAAGATTTACTTTTATAGCTGCAAAAGTAAAAGAAATACAAATTATAACTGCATTTTTGTGCTCATGCTTAAAACACAAAGTTCCTTCTTTATAACTGCATTTTTGTGATCATGCTTAAAACACAAAGTTCCTTCTTTATAACTGCATGATTTCGGGATCCGTTTCTCCACCCGGAGGGATTCTTGACTATTATTGTGGACATATGGTGCTATTTCTGGACTTTATTGATATTATGGGTGACTCATCTAGCTATGTCTGGCAAGTCCTTCTTACTGGATTTGTGATCAGACATGTATGATTCTGACAGCTGGTGTTATTTACTATTTCGTATATTAATAGTAAGTTATATTTTTCTGTGAAAAAAAAAAAACTGCATTTTTGTGCTAATGCTTAAAACACAAAGTTCCTTCTTTATTAGCTCAATTATTTTATTAATGGACCTTAGACGTGTGCACACATTTAAAAAAATGAAACTAAATGAACTCAAAGATTTCATTTTGCGCATTAGAAGTGGCTATTTAAATTTATTGAAGCGTGTGAATAGATTAAATTTGCTTTGCATTTTTCCACAATCGACTAAAACTTTTTTTTTTTATAAAATCAAGTGCATAACACATTTTCATTAGTGTAAATATTTACCAGTAATTTATTCTTATCAATTAATTAGTTAATCAATTTCGTTTTCATAATTAATCACACATGGTTAGATAGATTGCATCTCATTTACTTAATGGACTGACATTCCTTTTTTGAAAGTGTGCTTGTTTTTAATAGTGCATATCATATTATGCTTTCACTTATTTATGCATTTAACACCATTGATCAATCCTGTGAATCCTATATATCTGAGGGCTCTAAACGTAACTCGGGCTTCCATCTCCCCTTTTCCCCCTTGAATATCCATCCAAGGGTGCTTCAGGTGTTCTTTTATGAACTATGTCATTTTGAGCATCAACAAGGTTCTATAGACAATTTTTTTAAGAAGAAATTTGGTGTTAGAGTGGATTAGAATGCCAATTAAAATAGTTTCAAATGCTCCAAACTTCTGGAATAGATTTGCCATTTATTTTCCATGGATGGGTTCTTGGCTATCTTGGAGAATAAGTAATGGTTTAGGAAAATAATTCTTGGGATTGACCCCTTTCTTGGGGGGGCGCATTTCTATAAACTTTCCCAACCTCTTATTTCTTATGTCTTGGTGCATGGGTTTAGTCTTTATCTCATATGCAAAGGACTGCATTTGAGAAAACAAATTCTTCTTACTGGCTTCTAGCAGAGGACCTGGGATTAGTGGGGGAGCTTTCTATAGAATGAAACTCCTTTGTTGTAGGGACTAATCATGTGGGCATCAGGTTGACAGATCTTGAAGATGAAATTTTTGGTCATGGAATGGTTCAAATGGTCAAGTTAGTGCCAAGCTAGCCTATGATGACATTTCGTATTCCTCTCTTGATTTTTCGAGCAGTAATGGTGATGTCAAAAAATATGGAAGTGGAATGTCCCACTAAAAATGGAATGCTTTACTTGGCGAGCTGTTTAGAAAAAAAATTATGACATAGGATAATATCAGAAAGAGAGGTAGAGTTCGTCCTGATTTCTGTAGTTTATGTACTAAGGATGCAAAGTTTATATTTCATCTCTTTGTTCATTGTGATTTCGTAAAGAAAGTTTGTATGGAAATGAAATCAAGGCTTTAGTTATCTGCCATTTGGGAATCTTCTTCATTTTATTTAAGTTTGGATTCTTTGATAAAAAAATGTCACAAATTTGAAAGAAGTGCCTATATTTGTCATTTGATGGATTTGGAGATCTAGAAATGCCGCTGTATTTGAAAATATGTTTTCAAATGTTTTTGTTGTCAGTTCTAGGATTCTTGGGGTCATTAAAGAATTTCATAAAGAGGTGAATCCAAAACTACCTAGGATTATTTCTAAACCCAATTTTTCATATGAGTGTCCAATTGGTTATTTTGATGGAGCTACATAGTTAGGCATATGTGGAGGAGGACTGCTTCTAAAATTTTTAATAGTAATCATTACTTCCTATTGTGGATGGGATGTGGGAAATGAGCCAATACCAGAATTGAATTGTTGGCTTTGTGGGGTCTCCTATTATTTATTTCTAATAAATGTATTGTATCCCATCAAGTGCTGAGAGATTCTAAAGTCATAATTGACTAGGTTGCTAGAAAAAAAAATCTTCAAGTAGCTTCCTTGGATCGATGGTGTTCTACAAGCAAGGTTCTTCAAGCCTACTTCCATGAATCTCTTTTAAACATATATTTCATCAATTTAATTCAATGGTGGACATGTTACAAAAAAAAGAGAGTTTAATATCTTGAAGGTTTACTTTTTTTCGAAGAGATCAAAGACAAATCTATGGTTTTTGAGGACTCTTTTTTGGCATACTAAGGTTTATGTGAAATTGCTTTTTGCTGGTAGATGCGATATTTCAAAATTATCATTGATTGAAGATGAAGAAGGAAGAATGTATAATATAGTCCTATTACTATTTTTCCTCATTTTTTAGATAAAAAGGTTGTTACTATTTTTCCTCAGTTTTTGGATAAAAAGGTTGTTAGGTCTTTTTTTTTTGGGTAGCGGGATGGTAGATTCAAGGAATAGGAGGTTTCTTAGAATTTTTGTTTAAGAAGGTAGAGGATTGCTTGCAAAATCAGTTTTAGTTTTTGAATAGATAATATTATCTTTCATTCATATTATGAATAACAATTAATTTTTTTTTCCTTGGTGAAAATGATTGTTATAACCAAAAGGTTTAACATTCTATTTTTCTGCCATGGCCGATAAAAATAGTTAAAAATTCCAAAACATTAAAGAGTTAACCAACTCCATAATCAAATAAATAAGAAATTAATAATCTATTATCGTTTTTATATATGGCTTATTTTTTCAAAATCTAGAGAATTGCACACATTGCACACATTCAAGTATACATCCATAATGCAATTGGTACATGTCCATATTGTAGTGCTCAAACTCGGGAGTATTGAAATTAAATTTTGGATTTTCACACCAAAATTCAAAAATAAGTTGCAGTCACTACTAAATATTCTACATAGAAATATTGAAGTATAGTTGGTTAATTTTTATCTAATTATTGTATGTATAAAACAATTATTGCATGTACACTAGAAATGCTTTACATTACAATATGGAGTAGATGTTGTTATTTAATGGAAACTTTATATTATCAAATAAAAAAATTAAAAAAACTTATGTAGATTCATAAATAAAAATTATAAAAAGTAATTAAAAAAATCTATATTCACCTGTAAAATAAAAAATTAAAACTAAACCCAGATCTCAAGCAAAAACCGGATCAAATTTATTGACTTAAAAAATATTACAGGTCAAGAAACTAGATCCTCTATACTGATATTTCAATAACATTATCAATAATCAGATAACTTTCAAATTTATTTCTGTATCTGATAGAGAAGATTCATACCTATACAACAGTACTGATAAATGAAACATTAGCACTCATATGAACTTGCTTTTGTACCAGAAAATCCCACTCTTTCGGGGGGACTCGGTTTCTACATACACGCATTCTCTAACCTCCCGCCATAAAGCGTTATAGACAGGCGTATTGTCATAGTAGTAATAGTTGCCCAGAATCGGTTGTAAAGCCTTGGTGGCCTCCACGGCATGGTAATGAGGCATTTTGGAGAACAGATGATGCGTGACATGGGTGTCAGTTATGTGATGGAACACATAATTCAACAATCCGTAATCCCTGTCAACTGTTGAGAGTGCACCTCTCATCCATTCCCATTCCGATCCGTCATAGTGGGGTAGAGCTGGATGTGTGTGCTGTAGATACGTTATCACCACAAGGAATGCGTTCACAATCAAGAGAGGGATGGCGTACACCTTTATCAACCAAGAAGCTCCATAATGGCAGGCCAAGAGGTAGAGAGCATAAGCCACTGCGACCAGGGCGATGTCACTAACCAGTATCTGCAATCTCTCTCGTTCGCTATAAATTGGGGAATATGGATCAAAGTGGCAGGCAAACCGGCCATACTTCCTTCCCAAAACATTGAATGTCAGATACATCGGCCACCCCAGGGTGAGGGCAATGCCTATTACCAACAACCTTCCGGGAGGGTTAGATACCAGATTCGCAGTCAATTTTATTATTTCATCCTTTGGCCTCGGAACAAAAGCTTCATCACGTTCTAGGCTGCCAGTGTTGCTATGGTGTCTTCGATGACTGTACTTCCAAGAGAAATATGGCACAAGAAGCCATGAATGGAGTATAAGCCCCACTGTATCATCCACCCAAGAGTAGTCACTGAATGCACGATGGCCGCATTCATGTGCTATAACCCAAATACCAGTCAGCACGCACCCTTGGGCTGTCCAGTACGCAACCCAGAATGCCCATCCAAGCATGCCTGGCAGTGTGAAGAGATAGGTGGTTGTGGAATACAAGAGAAACGCAGCAATAAGAAGATCGTATCCGAGATAGAAGAATGATCTGAGCAGTGATCTGTTGAAGCAGTGAGGTGGAATGGCTTTCTTCAGTTCTCCCAATGTAAATGGTGGCTTTGCACAAGGAGCTCGCTCCATTATATCTTTCTTCGCAGCCTGCAAGGTCATCCTCTCACCAACCCACTTTGGAACTTAACTTGATACACAGATGCAACATCCTGCAACACGCATACAGAGAATCGAATTCATTAAAATCTCAATCGAATTCATTAAAATCTCAGACTTAAAATGTATGAATGAGATTGGTATTCCACAATCTCGATTGTAAATACCTTACCATCAAACAAAACATGTTAAATAGGCAATTAAATAATGTATTTTTTTTGTAAATCAATGTTGAATTTCATCCTCAAATTTTCCTTTTAAACATAATGTTTAGGTTTTATTGAAATAATGGATTGGAAGTATTTTAGCACGTCAATATTTTTCGATCAAACGTAACTTATTATATTTTTTCTAAATCAATGTTCAAACAAACATAACGTTGGACTTCATGTTAAATTTGAGTTATTGAAATGGATCAAATACTTCCTTCCATATCTTTTTCAAACAAAAAGTTTGCATTTCCAAAAATATGACCCCTTGCATTTTCAAAAATATATAATCCTTCTCTTAACAATGGAGCACATAAGTCCCATTATTAGAAATGATGGAAAAAAACAAAAACAAAAATAAACATAACTTACTCGGTACCCTACCAAACACAACCAATTAAAAATGGAGAACAAAAACAAAATAAACACAATTTTCTTGGAAGCATACCCAACACAGCCAAAGATATTTTTAAAAATTTCAAATAAATTTCTATCATATCAAATAAACAAATCCAACGATCATACAGGATATGTTGCAGTTTCATCTAAACATATTATATTTACTACCAATAAAGGTAGGGTAGACTCAACCTTATTTATTTAAAGATATGTGTATAACTTAAATTAATATTAATTTCAATATTGAAGGAAAGAACAATCAAGCCACTCAAAAGATACTATCACCAAATTTATAAGTACCATCCTTCCAGACTGTTCCCTTCCCAGTAACTCCCATGAACCATCTCTGTGGTGAGTCTAATAATCACAGTCCATCAATCACGACCGACAGAGGTATTGGATGAGTTTTTCAAGCATCTTCCATATGTGATGACCAAGTTGACAGATCAACAAATTCACAATAAACACAGTAACAAATTTACTGTAGAACTGGTTGTTTTAAACACAGCCAATCACTTATTTTCCATGCTTTCAAATCTCACTTGGAAACTTCCTTCCACCGGTTTTCTGTTCATTAATGCATTTCTGACACAGAACATCAACCTCACAGGCTGATCACATCCAATCATGTTGGAGATTAATTTCTCCTGCGACCATATCTGTCGGTGGATTTGCAATTAAGTTTTGATGGACAGCAATGTCAACATCCTCCACCCATCGCATTAATCCTACTGCTACGTGGATGGCTGTAATGCTTAATGCATTCCCCAAAGGTTTGTTCATTGTTCAAGGCAACCTCGAGCCGCTGGCTTTGACAGATGTACTGTAAGTATATTAAACTGAGTTTGTAAATGGCCATGGCATCACAAATTGTGGCAAGCTACTTGGGTGATCTCACCATGCGTTGCATTTCCTGGCAACTGCTTTATCTTATGTATAAATACCTTATGTCTAATGAAATATGTAGTCAAGTTCCTGGCAGTTTGGCCCTGTCGTGTATTGTGTTATCCGTTGCTGTGTTTTGTTGAATGTATAAATACGAATTGTGTGTATGAATTGGGTGTATCGGCTGTGCCTACTTCCTTCAATTGGTATCAGAGCAATACCATGGCTCTTCGCCATCTCAGAAGCCGCCAGCCTAAACAAAGGAGCCGGCTGTTGTGTAAGTTTTGTTTAAGGTTTGTTGTCTGAAGGCAGAACCTCTGTGTGTTGAGTTTATCTCGACCATTCGAACATTAGGCAGAAGCCAGAACTGGTGAAGCTCTATTTTTATAGAGATCTGTAGCAGAAGATATTTGCGTCAGTTGGATTAAGTGTGAAACCTTGCGCTCGCGGAGTGTTCAGTCAGAGCCATTGCTCTGCTCTGTATCCTCGTAAAAACTCCACTTCCAACATATGTATTGGAGTTTGCACCCACGTTCGAGCAGCTGAAATTATGTGAAAGTGTGAAGGGGTCGTTACCTCTTTGGTTTTGTGTAAAATATTTTGGCAGCAAATTTGTATTTTCAGTGAAGCCCAACATGGGAGAATTGGCACCTGAAGGTTTCTAGCAATTTCGTGTGAAGTTTTTCTTTAGAGGGCCTGCGTCATTAATATGAGAGTCGAAGCCCATTGTGGTCCAAGTTGAAGGAGCCGCATTTTTGCTCCTCCAGACACCCGCCAATGTTGAGAAAGAAGAGACTGACTGTGGTAAGAAGACAACCCGCGAGCTGTTCAAAGGTAAGGGTGGTAGCTCGTGGTAGAAGTGGAGCACTTAAATGGGTGCCGAGAATGGAAATCGACCAGTAGAGTTTGGTGAGAAAGGTGAGGGCTGTAGCCTGTGAAATTGAATTATGTGAAAAAGAAAACCCCTGAGGTTGCATTTAAAAAAAAAAAAAAGGGGGCATTGCAAGAAGCAGCTGACACGCAGTGAGAAAGGTTGTGAAAGAAAAGGGTCATTTTTTAGTCGTAGCTCGAGGTGATTTACTAGTAGGAGTAGTATCTCGCGTGTGTACCAGTGAGCTTATGCGCTGGTTGTGAAGAGACTAAATCCATTGAAATGGTTTAGCCCGCGTTTACTGGTAGTGTGCTTCCAAACTTTAGTGGTTGAGCTGGTTGTAAGAAGTCACCTTGACTGAATTTTGGGCATCTTCTGAAGAAAGCCCAGGTGTTCTTGCATTGGCTGAGTTTAGCCGTGTAGAAGAAAAGGGTTGTTGCCCGTGTTTAAAGAATTTGAGTTCAGTAGAGCAGAAGCTCGGTGAATTTCAGTAGAACCCAAGACAAAGATGGCGAAGAGCAGAAGACTCAAATTGTCCAAGGAAAAGAAATTCCAGTCTTGCATTGCAGATTTGTACGCTATAGCAGAGCCAAGGATTGAAGAAATCTATGATGACCTGCTGCCAATTCCGGTTTTCTCAAGTAAGAATTTTGAATTTTGGGTTATTAAAATGGAAACGAAAACTCTGTTTCACGCTGAAGGTGTGTTGAGTGTAGTTGAAAATGGATTCAAGGAATCCCCAAACCAGATTTGTATGCTGTAGCAGAGCCAAGGATTGAAGAAATCTATGATGACCTGCTGCCAATTCCGGTTTTCTCAAGTAAGAATTTTGAATTTTGGGTTATTAAAATGAAAACGAAAACTCTGTTTCGCACTGAAGGTGTGTTGAGTGTAGTTGAAAATGGATTCAAGGAATCCCCAAACCAGGCAGCCTATGAGGTTTTGCTCCAATGTCAAAAGATTGAGCTCATGGAAAATAGGAGAAATGATGATGTAGCACTGTTCCTCATTCGACAAGGGCTTGAATGAGAGAATTTTACCCATGATCGCTAATGCAACTAGTGCTAGAGAAGTCTGGGAAAGCTTGAGAAGAGAATTTGGTGTAAGGGGGAGAAACACCAATCAACATCAAGCTGAGCTACATGGTGTAGAAAGTCAGAATGTTGATGTAGTGGTCATGAAAAATGCTAAAAATTGTGCCAAGGTTAATGAACTACTTGCTGAAGTAGAAGAGAAGATTGAAGATGCAAAGAATGCAGATGAAGAAAAAGAGGATAACAATGAAGAAAAGTGTTTGATTGAAGATGAAATTATCCCTATGGATGATAGAACTTTAGTCAAAACAGAATTTGAAAATGATGAGAAAGTTGTTTCTGAACATGAGATTGAGATCTATGAATCTCAAGAAGATATGAAAGATTTAGTTAAATTTCAGAATATTATATAGTGTGCTGAAGCACATACAATAGAAGAAAAGTTTGTAGAATTTTTGGGAATTGAAGAAGAAACTGAATTTCAAAAAATACAAGTTTATGATGAAGAAGTTTCACATGAAGCTGCTGAAGTTCCAGTAGCAATTATAGAAGAAAATCACAGCAATGGAATTGTTGCAGAAGAAGTTGCAGGACAGCCAGTAGAGGCTGAAAAAGAAGCTGAAACCGTAGAACATATTGAAGAAGAAGAGCTCTTGAAGAGCATGCCCACGAGGGCACAATATTTTCTTAACAATATTATTGTTTGTGAATGTGTAGATTTAGAAAGTTACCAGCAAGCAGTAGCAGAAGAAAATGAAAATGAAGAAGCTAAAATCATTCAAGAATTTTTGAAGAATGTGGACTCTCTGTTTGAAGCAAAGAATGATGAAGAAGCTGATAAATTCCATTGTGCAGAGGCACATATGGATGTGAATGATAAAGGAGCTGATAAGTATAATGAAGCTCACAAAGACTGTAATTTTAGTGCAGATTTTGACAAGATTATCGAAAGCTGCATGGAAGATGAAGCATTTGAATTCAGTGATGATGGGCATTGTGACATGCCAAGAGTGCTTAGCAGCACCATGGATGAAGAAATCTGCATTGAAGATGCAGAGGATGAAGATAAACCAGTTGAAGACATTCTTATGAAATGGAGTCCTGAAGAGATCAGGCATTATTATCAGTTGTTAATCTGGTAGTTGGCCACTGAAGAGGTTGATGAAAACGAGAAGAAAAAATGCATATGGGATCCAAACATTCCCATACCCCAGCAATTGAAAATGCAGAAATCTGAATTATTAGCCCATGATGTTGAGGGCATTATGAACCTGATTGAAGATGAAGACACAAGGCAAAAAGCCATTGAAGAATTTGTAGATTTTGATGGAAGAATCAAGCCTAAAGAGCTTGAAGAAAAGTTGAAGAAGAAGGTGAGAATGAAGAAAAAGGTGAAGAAGAATGCTAAGTTCAAAGTGTGGAGCAGAAAGAAGAAAAGGTAAACATGCTCCATATCCTACAGCGAAGCAAATCAATTTTTGGGTCTACGAATGTAAGCCTAGCTGAGACTTAAGACCAGCAAGCCATGATTTTTGTAAGCTATGTAGATGTAATGTGACTATAGAAATTAAGGGGGAATGTTGGAGATTAATTTCTCCTCCGACCATATCTGTCCATATCTGTCGGTGGATTTGTTGGATTTGCAATTAAGTTTTGATGGAAAGCAATGTCAACATCCTCCACCCATCGCATTAATAATACTGCTACGTGGATGGCTATAATGCTTAATGCATTCCCCGAAGGTTTATTCATTGTTCAAGGCAACCTCGAGTCGCTGGCTTTGACAGATGTACTGCAAGTATATTAAACTCAATTTGTAAATGGCCATCGCATCACAAATTGTGGCAAGCTACTTGGGTGATCTCACCATGTGTTACATTTCCTGGAAACTGCTTTATCTTATGTATAAACACCTTGTGTCTAATGAAATATGCAGTCAAGTTCCTGGGCAGTTTGGCCTTGTCGTGTATTGTTTCATCGACTGCTGTGTTTTGTTGAATGTATAAATACGAATTGTGTGTATGAATTGGGTGTATCCGCATAGGCACAGCGGATACACCCAATTCAAATCAGATCACCCTACGCGGATACACACAATTCAAATCAGATCACTCTCCATAGATAATTCAGGTCGGGCCAAACTATAATAACATATTAAAAAAAAACACCACATACAGAGCAAAAATAAACATAAAGCAAACACATAAATGTAAACACCTGCAATTTAACTTACAAATCAAGATTGTATTAGATATTTATTATTACTTTGTTGTTCGAACCAAGTGGATTTGATCCTCAAGTGAAGTCCATTGAACATTGAACTTGTTTATCATAGTATATTGAACATTCTCAAAGTTGTTTATCACAGTCTATTGAACATTGTCAATCCGTAAAAATCTTCAATGTACATTTGATATTTTCAAAGATCAAACAGACCATCTTGATAATGGGCAGACATGTAAATGTCTTTTTTTAATATTGGGAATGTTTTGGGCTCTTATTTATATAAAATCAATCTTTATATCGATAGGTGTTTATATTTTAGAATTTGGCATGGACTACCATCTATGATTTTCCTAGATTGAAGGAGGATGCGACAAGTGTACTCTCCATAATTGATTCTATGGTCGTCGTTCAAAATTCCAAATAAACTATTATAAAAAAAGAAATATAAAAAAATTGGTAGTCAATGCATTCATAACTCTTAGCTCCTGCATAGATAACAAATATAGACAACTTGTTTAATTAAAGAAGGTAATAGGTAAGTGAGGCATGGAAAAGAATATGTGATTACAACTAAGCATGCTTTTTCAAAAAAGAGGTCTAACCAAAATCTGAAATATTTTTAATATTTTTTAAAAATATTGGGAATGTTTTGTTCACTTATTTATATAAAATCAATCTTGATATTGACTGTGATCACACCAACATTAATGCACTAGTGTCAACACTAATGCATTAGATTTGTAGTCTTCTCCTTTCTTTAGAAAAAATAATCAGATCTTAAACAAAGTGATTCATGTGCTAAATATGCCTTTATTTAAATTTAGGATTGCCTAAAGGAATTGGATCTATTAACGAAGAGTGAGGATATTATTCACTGATATGTGAGGTTCAAATCCCGCGTTGCAATAGTGTCTTTCAAGACAAGGAGATTCTTCTCTAGGTGGTTGATGGTCTGGTAGAAAAGATATCTAAGGAATACAAGGTGGTGCCCAAAATTATGAAAACAAGAACTCCCACCTTGCCTTATCTCAATTTGGATATCCTTTGGGGATTCTTTTATGGCTCTAACCAAGGGGGTCCTCCAATGTGCAACATCAATGAAGAGGCAATGAACATGAAAATAGAGTTATTGCAGAATCGTGTGCTTTGTGGACTCTTCTCTACTTTGCAAAAAAATCTTGTGTCAACAAGCTATAAGTGATGGGAGACTCCAAAACGTTGATTGGGTAGTAAAAAGAACTCCATGGAACTAATCCGCCTTGAACCCCTTCTGTAGGAAATTCAAAATATGCTTCAGTCATTTGAATGGAATCCTTTAGGAATGTATTCTATGAGATGAATAGCAAGGAGGATGAGCTCTCCAAAGAGGCTACATTACTGGTAGAAGTGTCTAGCAATTTATTAAGGTAGTCACTAATATCCATCTTTAACTTCACGTAAGAGACCCTAAACATGTACTTGTGCTCAATTCAATTCTAGTTTTATTAATATGTTTCATAATTAAGCAGCCCTATTTGAGAGAACCACTCTAGTCCAAGCATTTCTTTATGCCATATCTATAGAATGAAAACTCACCATATATCCTAATCTCCCCCCAACTTTCCATAACTCTACCCCTAGTTCTATCCCTAATACCTTCCCTCCACAAAACCTTTACACCCCTACAATATGTAATTCTAATATACCTAGTGGTCACCCTACCTCTCCCCATGCTTTCACGATGGTGCAAACATCACAAGAAAACATATCATGATGCTGCAGATTGTAGATTCTTATAGATCTAAGCCATATTCACACATATAGCACCCAACTCTAATTTTCTTTTATCTCATATGTACCTCCCATCAACTATATCTTCTAGCTAATCCATCTGCATTCCCCCTCATCGACATTAAATCCTAACTAGGACCACCACTAGCCTCGCTCTAACTCATACCAAAATCCCTTGTAGTGCAGCGAATATGATCTATGAGAATGTCCAACACAACAATGGCAATCTGCCACCGAAAGTCAACAACTTCAATGAACTTACCCTTGTGGCACAATTTCTTACCCATAGTGCACCTACTTAATATGTCATCTTGAAGGCTTGTCTCTCCCTCCCATTTCTACCATGCATCATGTCAACCAACCATTGACGTCCACCTTATTTCCCACTACTCATTATTTGTACCTTCCTATAGAAAATATTCCTAATGTTCAACTTCCTACCTCACCCATGCTCTCCTATCCCTCTACTTCCCACATTATTCCTCATTCTCTTTTTTCCCCAGTTCTCTTAATAGTTAAAATAATGAAATATATAATATGCACACCAACAACCCCAAAAAACACTCCTATGGAGGGTTTGTTCATGGTTTCTTCAATGAGAATCTTTGAGCCTTATCATCAAGGCCCGACATATTGTGTTTGACGTGGTGATATGTCTTGATGACTCACTAGTTGATTTTTACTCCTTGAGTTAGATATAGATCTTTGTAGTAGTTTGGGATTTCCACTAGGCTTAGGAAAGTTCCTCTAAGTGGTTTCCTATAAGCAATAAGCATTGATTTTCAATTATATGTGTATAATTAGAAATAACCTATTAGGCTACAGATCCAACAATTCAAAACATCTTCATTCATTTGTCCCCCATATTTGGGTGTGGATATTCAAGCATCTAGCTAGAAGGTAGGAGTAGAATCCCTAGGTGGAAGATGTAAAATTGTAGTAAGGGCACTAGCCAGTTCTTGAAAAACAGTAGAGATGATGGAATCCTCATCTAAAGAGTTATCTTTATGGGTAGAGATGAGGAAAGAGAAAATATGGGACACTAATGTAATTTTATGGAGAGTCACTTGGAAAGTAAACCCTAGGAGGAGGAGATGCCTATGGTAAATTCTTGGAATTAACTTATCTTCAAAGAGAAAGGATCAATGGAAAGAAATAATGCCATGTAAAGGAGCAATGGAAGGAGTCACGACACTAGAGATGCATTTAGAGTGGGAGTGGGGCCTTAAAAAAGCCAAATGAAGGTAGATTTGGGTGGTTGTTGAGCCTATTGAACTATGTCCATAAAGTTTTGTGGTGAAGATAAGTTTTCTAGGTGGAGTCAATGACAAAGAGAAGGAACTAAATGAAAGAGATTTTGGGGTGAAGGAAAGGAGTCTAGGAACCCAAAGCTTGAAAACCTTTGGGTGGGCATGAAAGAAAGATAACCCATAATACTAAATTGTGTGCATGGGTTGGGAGGGAGGCCTCAAGGAAACCAAATGTTGAGATGAATGGAGGAGTAACTTCTTTGATATCAAATGATGTAGAATATATATGATCTAACACTAAAATTCTAGGAACAAAAAAATGAGCTAATAAAATATTGCTCATCCCATTCCTTGGTTAAAATCCTTCTTATAGTTTTACAATGGTTCCACAACTAATTTCTTAACTAAGAACATGCACTCTATGATTGAAACAAATACTAAACTAGATGCACATAACTCAAGGTCAAAAGCAATGCTAAAGAATACAAATGCACATAGCTCGAGGGATGAGAGTATGTTACTAACTATCCATGAATAGAGTTGGACATTTGGGAATGCAGCCTTACGAGGGGAGTTGTTTTTGGTGAGGTACCCTTGTTGGTAGGTGTTCCCTTGTGTTTTGTTCTATATAGACATCATAAATTAAGATACTTTTATTTGTAATTTCCTACGACAAAATGATTTTTTTGGACTTTACATTGGTTAGTAGATGAAATCAAGGGCCACCTAATCCCTTGAGAATGTTCTTTGCACTCGAGTGCCATGGATGAGGCCTCAAACTACCACAAATGACCTCTATATGATATCTTTTGAATCCCATTGAGAATATGAACATTGGTTGGAGTTATTATGAATCACATACATTTACCAAGGTCATGACAATGACCAAGGGGTAAAATCAAGGGCCCTAAGCCTTTAGTGAGGATTCATGGACTCAACATCCTTGAATAAGGCATTAAACCACCACACACGACCACTATAAGGGAACTTTCCCTCTGGTTGAAAATGAATAAGAACTAGTAGGAGGTATTGCACACCATGAACATGTATCAAAGGCTTTAGAATATTGGTTAATGAAATCAAGGGCTTAGGTCCCTAATGATGCTTCTCAATATCAATGGAGATGGAAAGTATCTCAAACCATTGAACATAAACTATGTAGGGGATCTTTGTACTTTGACTCTCATTGCGAATGCAAAGAGGTATTTTCCAATTAAGATCTATCTTAGGGTATTGATAGTGTGAGGGGATAAACTCACGGATCTTATTCCCTTAACATGGATGAGACTCCAGTATAAATCGCAAAGGAGGGGATTTGTGGAGTAATGAGGACTTCAAGGTCAATTAAATGTTATAAATAACAACACCTTGTTTGCTCTTCTAATCTATGTAAATAGATCTCCTCAAATCTAGTTTACAACAAACTATAAAACCCAACGTACTCATTATCCCTACGAAGATATCCACAAATAAACATGTCGTTTAAACTCTCGGATGCGAGTTTATAAACTTTTGGATGAAACTATCATCCTATATTTTTAGCTAATGACATCATCATGCTTTAAAAAACACTTGGATAAGAGTTAATCAAACTCTTACCCTAAAGTTCTAGTTAACAAAAAAACTGTAAAATCTCATGTAGTTTTCTGAAACTTGTAGATTTAGTAAGGATGAACTTTACAAATTTTAAATTTTATATGTTAGAGTTTGTACCAATGGATTTATCATTGAATCTACTTTCTAATGATATGGTAATTGATATTTTTTTATTAAGAATTGATATTTATTAATAATTCCATTCTAAACTTTATCACCTCGTAATTTTACTATTTAAAATGAAAATTCAATATCTTCAAAATAACAACACAAAAGAATAGGAAAAAGTATAGCCCACTTCCTCTTGGTGTCCTCTTCAAAGGATAGTTTTAGTTTTTTTTATAAAAATCACATTAAAAAAGAAAATTTAAGGTTACATGTTCACCAACATGTGTGGATATAACACTATTTTTTTAATCTATGTTATTTAGATAAATAATAAAAAATAGTATTTAAGTTTACAAAATCTCAAAATATAATTTAGACACAAGTGCGATATATTTTTTCCCTAAATTATCTTACTATATGTCTATAAATAATTTAAAGAAAAATATAAGTATGAAGCTAAGAAAATTCTCCAAAACTCAAAAAAAATAATATAACTTTATAAGATTGTAAATTGAAAATACATAAAATTTTACAATTTTCTTCATAAAAAAACCAACAATACTACCCAACTTCATATTTTCACTTATCCTTTTTATTAATATATTCAAACCCCTAGTAAAATGTTTCTATATATTTTATATAAATCTTAACAGTTATGTAATTATATATAACACACTGCATTATGAAACACATACGTGTTGGATATGAATATATGACCAGATTTGTAGCCAACAAAGGTTGTTAGGATTTATCGCCTTCCTCTTGAGCTGTGTAAGGTGACGTTGGGTTTTGTTTGATTTTTTTTTAAATATCTAATGACACATCATGATTCAAAATATAATGCTTTATTAATTTTTATTCTTTTATATAAGTGAGTTCTACAAATACAATAAATTTTTCATGATCATGTTATATTTAATTTTTTTAATTTTGATATTTTATAAAAAGAATATAAAATTAATATGAAAGATTTTGAAAATATAGTGTAATGATTTATTTTACAATTTTATAAAAACATTTATCAATAAAAACTATATATTATAAATTTATAGATTATTAAATTTTATTTTTATAAACTATCTTCATAATATTTGTTATAATACAAACTTTTTTAATTTTTTAACTTGTTTTAATTATAGTGAGTTATAGGAAAGCTTCTTGCCAAGCTTTTGAGTATATAAATAAAATTTTAAATCAAACCAAATAATACTTTTCTTCTGATCAGATAAACCAAAATTAATCTTAGTGGAGATTAATCATCATCATCATTATAAATTTTTAGATTATTAGTTTTATCCTTATAAACCATCTTAACATAAGGTATAGGCAGTGATCCATCAGAATCAAACAGGATGGAACTTGGATTTAATATGATACTTTTTCATTTAAACCACTAAGAGCTGAGTTCCATATATATTATTGAATTTAGGCCAACATTATCCAGCTTGCTACAGGCCATTTAATGCCGGGGCAGCAGGCTGACTAGTCGTTGGATCTCAAACCAACCTGCTGCCCCCATTAAATTTTAATGGCCTGCAGCAGACTGGATAATATTCACCTTAAATTTGAAGCAATTCAGATTAAACAGCATTTAATACTTTACAGCTCTATGCATAATAGTCGATCCAAAATAAATTGTATATACGTTCATACGTATCCAAACAGAAAACTCAAGAGATAGCTGACCATGGCTCACAGACTGAAGAAAAAATTGGCGGATCAAACACATAATTCATCAATTCCATTAGCTACAGAAAACAACAGGTAAATTAACAACAGCAGCAGACATTAAAAACCAAGGAAGCAAAAAACTACCAAAGACAAGATACAGAGCCGAATCAAGAAGCCTCACAACAATCAGCAAACCCACCAGCAATCTTTAAGAAAACGGAGAGACAGACAAGGTATGCCCAAAACCATTGCAAGCCAAAAATTATTTAAAGATTTAAAGATTTTAGCTTTTACTTTCTTTCATGCATCAATTTCATATCAAGAACAAACCCTATAAATTAAAGTACCAAAACAGGGACAAAATGCCAGAGAGCTAATTCCAGAAACAGGGCCACATGCAAAATAATTTATAATACCTGGTTCACGGAGCGCAGGCCAGCGGGGTAGTGGGCAGACAAAGATACGTCCAAAACACCGAGCTATCATAAACGAATACGCGCAGCAAGTTACTTAGAGACGAACCGTGAGAAGTCAAGAAAATGCAGATCTCTGATGAGAATGGGAAGCTAAGGCTATAATTTATACGGATCAAAGGGATTGACAAGAAGGAAGGTTGAAGAGATGGGCAGACTAGAGACGGAAGTCGTGGCATGTTATCAAAAGCATGTTACCAAAAGTATGGTATCTATTCACATGGGAGTCTGAGGTGGCATAATTATTTATTTTTAAGAAATTAAATCTCTGAGTTATCTTAAGAGTATAGTCTAACAACAAACAATGAAATGGTGGAACATGAAGACTTATATAAATTGGACTTTAAAGTTCTTCTAAATATAATAAGTATTAAGAAAAACTAAATTTATAAAGATATAAATACTTCAAATCCAGCTATGGTAAGGATCACGGGTGCGATCAGAGGTTATTTTGGCGGCTTAATAAAAATAAAAATATTTTATTTAATAAATGTGTTTATCATTTAATTAAAGAAAATAATCAACGAGTCCAAAGAAAAACGCAAATAAGAGGTACCACTTTCCAACAAAAAAATTAAAGAAAATAATTTTTAAATGATCAAATATTATAAAAAAGAAATATATAAAAATATAAGTACTTTATTATTAAAAAAAATAAGATATAAGTATTTTATTTAATAAATGTGTTTATCTTTTAATTAAAGAAAAAGAAAAATTTTAAATGATAAATATTATAAAAAAAGAAATATAGTTTAATTAAGAACTTGTTAAGACTCGAAGAGATTTTTTATCTTCCATATTAGGATTAATGATCTCCTTATAGTATTTTAATTTTCTTTTAACCTCAAATTCTTTCTAGCCCTACATTTTCTCTTTAAACTTAGATGTGATCATATTTTTAATGTTATTGATATCTTGTATAGTGGCATTTTAGTGAATCCCCAAATAGTTTAACCAAGCTATGGTCTTTTTATACAAGCCTCTCTTGAACCATAGTTGGATTTTAAGACCCACTAGGGTGTATTGCTTTTAATTTTGAACTTATACGTTATGAAATACTTTTGAATTTGTTTAATCTTTTTCCAAGATTCTCTAAAGATGCTACAACCCCAAACTTCACAAATGTACAAGATAATAAGAGTGACAAGAGTTTAAAAAAAAACTTATTTTTATTCCACATCACAAGGTTTAAAGTAAATGATATTCTTAAACTTGATAATCATAACTTTGATTTACCAATATTAAAAATCATACTTCCAAAAAACAAATATATTCAACCTCCTTTAAATAACTTAAAAGTATAACTTTAAAATATATATAACGTAATTATAATTCAGTTATCAAATACTTATCTCGTTTTGAAAAAAATATTATTTATGAAACATTTATGCAATGTGCAAGTAAAATAATAAATTAATTTGTACCCACTTATAATTTAATCATACAAAGCTATATTCTAAAAAATAATTTTAACTAAATTTATACTCACCATTAAGTGATTGGTTAAGAGATTCAATAGTTAAAATGGTACCTAGTTTAAATTTAACATCAATGACCTACTTCTTGTTATATTATATGTAACTTATAAAATTCTTCTTAAATTAGCTAACTTATCAAATTTATAAGTGTGGTATATCTCTATGATTGGATACTTTATATTCTTTGGTTTTATGCACACACGGTTTGTTTGATGGTTAAAGATGCACATCTTTGTCATGGTATATTAAAATAAAACTATAACAGTCGATCAAAATCGGTTTAAAAGGCTGTAACTGTCATCCAATCCGTATTGAAATAGAGATGTCTATCGACGTAATTACTTTAAAACTAAAATAGTTTAAGTATTTAGATTTTAGTTTTTCAAAATAATTAAATATTATTATATATAATTTAAAATAAAATTAATTAATATTGTGAATATTTAAATTTTATATTGTTTTCCAATATCTTTTAGCAACATTTATTTCCTTCCGCAAATTAATGTTGTATGTACCAAGCATTTGCATCAATTTCTCATATTTTAATAGAACATTTTTTCAGTAACAAATCTTATCTCAATAATATGTATGCATTCCATCTTTATCTCATCCCATCTTTTTCTTGTTCCTCGAAAGAACTGGAGAAGAGAGGTTCCCTCGTGACTCCATATACACATTTGGTTGGTTGTTATCTATCTACACTTATCTTGTTCATTGTCACAACCAAGTACATCAATTTTTTAACATTGTAATTCTTTTTTACACATTAGAGCTACTTATTATGGTAAAATATTATAGATATCTTCCTCATCTCTTGTTTTATTTCTAAAGTTGGAGGAAAGCAGTGATTGTTTCTGTTAAAACTAGGAGGGAATGATAATGAACAAGGGAATAATAAGGAAAACATAAGAGACCCTCTTGTTTTATTCCTAAAGTTGGAGGAAAGCAGTGATTGTTTCTGTTAAAACTAGGAGGGAATGATAATGAACAAGGGAATAATAAGGAAAACACAAGAGACCCCAAAGAGTAGTGCACATGCACCTCGCCAGGGTATTACAAGCTCAACCAACAACCTTTAGAGAAGTGCACATTCATTGAGGGTGCACCCTTCTAGAGAATTTCCATTCATTCTTTATTATTATTGTCGAGAAAGTAGTTAAAAATATTATTAATTATAGTTAGTGCCCATCATTTGAGTGAGTTAGATATTCAATATCATTTTTATATCTTTGACTGATGTGCATGCTTAGATTAAGGTTTGCATTTGAAGACTTTGTAACCCTACACAAATCCCTCATGGATTTATTAATATATTAAGATATTGTTAGCTTATTTTTGTTCAATTTTTAGGTTTCTCAAGTCTAAACTATTGTATTGGATCACTACAATTTGATCTCTTTATTTCATTTTGTTTAGTATTTTGGATTGTGTTTCTAGTTCTTGTTTTTGCATATATCTCAGTTTCTTATCAATTTTTATTATTCATCTTCATTTTCTTCATCCTACTACTTCTTAGGTTCTTGTTGATTTTCTTCTTCCACATATGCTAAAAGTGGACTTATATAACTTTTCCAAGTTTTCCCTTTCCCTCATTTAAAGCTAAATCTATTTCATCCTTGTCCAATTTTTAAGTGTTTCTCCTTCCATCATGCATCACTCTCCTATCAAACACCCATAACCTCCCTGAAAGAATGTGGCATACATTAATTGGAAAAACATCCCTTATATATAATGTTATCACTATAACTTTTAATATTTTAATTAATAAGTGCTACTCTCCTATAATGAATTTTATGTTCCTTTTGTAACCATGAAAATAAATGGACATTTCAATTTCAAGTTTTAAATAACTTCAGTAAACCCAAATTCTATCAACTACATCATAAACAACCAAATTACAACCCTCATGATATCCAATGCTGCATTTTATTTTGAAAAATGTCTTTCTTTATTACTTTTCTTTAATGTCAACTTCTTTTTAAAGCTATAAAAATGTAATGTTTTTCTTTTTAAAAATGCAAGTATGTACAATTCTTCATCAATTTTTCTATACCTAATATGACCCCACTTCAACCACATCACCTTGAATATTCTATTTAACCAATGTGAGTTCTTCTCACTCCAATTAAACGCACTGAAATGTCATATGGCCCAATGTGCAGATGCTGCACATAGGAAGCTGATACCTTCAAATTTTTCTAGTTTGCCTCTTGCTTGCTTTTTGTCAACAAAAAGCTCTTCATCAAATGAATGATCCAAAATGTACCTCAACAATTTTTGACATCCCAACTCACACTAGGTAACATGATCTCATTTACGTCCTGCATGGACCATAGGCTGACAAGCTGCACCTTGAATTAATGGTTGTCTGAGCTTTTCCAGGCCAAAATTGTCCTTCAACCAAATTTCTAATTATACTTAAAGTACCTATTCTTGGGAGGTTGTTGCTCTCATGATTAAAAAAAAACGTACCTAATCTATCACGTGTCATCTTTAGATTTTTTCTTTGATTTAAGTTTTAGCTATGCATGGCGTTTCCTTCTCCCCACGCAGTGTGCTCAGGTTTCAACTGAAGGAGAAAGAAAGAGGACAGTTACAAGACAATAGAGAACTGCAAATTGCAAATAAAACAGAAGAAAAACACAAGACATATTTATATATTAAACATAAACAATATTTCTTCATACAGAGCTGCTGCTCAATTGCTTCATTTGTTCCAAAGATCAAACAGAGACCCCTGTTCTTTTAATGACAGCTTACAGCAATTAAAAAATATTTATATTTGTCCCTCTCTGTTTTCTTCAATTTCTACTTTGTTTTCCTTAAGTTAAAAAAAAAAAACGTTTTCAACAGCAGTTTCATACTGCCATATTAACCCAACACCAAAAAAAATGGCAAGCAATATGCACCCCGCAACAGACTAATTAAGTCTATTGTGGGGGCTTTGACAGACTGTGACTCTCAGTGAGCATCTCATTTATCGGCAAGAGCTTTATGGCTACATCCACCGTTGGGTGAGCAAGCAATATCATGCATGCCATATACACGTAAATGTATATCATGCATCACATATATCACATGGCTTCACTTTTTCCAAGAGCCAATTTGAATTTTGAATTTGAAATGCCCGCGCAACCTGCGCCATGAAAGTAAAATCTATACAGGCATGTAGTCGTAGGTTCTATTGGGTTCCTCGTCCTCTCACAGCAGCTCTCTGCAACATTGCTTGGAAAAGAGAACAATGGAATAGTCACAACAAGAAAACCCATCTTTTAGCACCACAAATTAGCACCACTTATATTTTGTGGTGTAAATGTGGTGGTATTGGCACCACTTACATTTTTCTGGTGTTAAAGTGGTGTTATTAGCACCATTTATATTTTGTGGTGTTAAGGTGGTGGTATTAGCACCACTTATATTTTGTGGTGTTATTATGGTGTTATATTTGTTAATATTATTGAAAATTGAGTTTTTACTTTATCAGAAATGCCATGTTGGCAAGTACCATAAAGTGGTGTTAAGCTATTATTTTCCACATGGATGTGTACAAGTAGGATTTATTTATGTGGATTTGCACCATAAACAAATTCACAAACAATTATTTTGAAAATAACTCAATTCAATATTTATTTATTTTTTCATCAACTAAAATAAATAATCAAAGATTAATTTATGAGTTTTGGCACCACAATTACAAGAAATTCAAATATTTATATTTAGAATATTTAAGCAAATAAATCGCGTGATTGATTTATGAGGCTTTACACCACAAGCACAAGAAGTTCAAAAAAAAAAATGGAAAATAGCTCTTGATCCAATTATTCATTTTTTATGTTATTTAAACAAATAAATACAATTAACAAATAAATAGAAACAACTGTTTTTAATTTATTAACATTAGAAGGTAGTAATAAAAATGATTTGAATTTAAATTTGATTATTCATTTGAGATATTTTCATCTTCTTAAATTTCTTGATGGAAATTGGTATTATTGTTAGGCTTTTAGCACAAGACATGGGTCTTATATCCATGGATATGGTCAATGGAGAAAACCTCTACCTAGGGCCCTAAAAAACTCTTTTAGGAATCTAGGACCAAGAAAGACACCACAAAGGTCCCCACACATATTCTTAAGTGTATTCTTAACGGAGTTGTATAAGTGCTAACTAAAATACCCCCAACTCGTCGGAATTCGGTAGAGCAATTTTTGTCAAAACAACAATTTGGAGTGCTCAGATCGCAATTTCGATGATCTGGGTAGTTTTAAAACTTGATAATTAGTCTAGAACTAGCAATCCCCATTGCTGAATTTACAAAAATGCAAAAATAGCAATTTCCAGCAAGAATTTTAACCGATTTTTATCCCAAAATAACCGAAAAAGCGAGGTGTTTTGGTTGTCATTTATCCTACGCGATTCTTAACCTCTAAGTATGGGAATTCACACTATTATAAGTTTTTAATCACTAGGGATAGGTCCAGTGGCCCTAGGCCTTAGCCTAAAGGAATCCTAAGCATAGAGAAATGTCATGTTGTCATGTACCATGTAGTGGTGCTAAGCTCATATTTGTCACATGGACATGTACCAAAGGGATTTAATTACGATGATTTGCACCATAAACACAACAACATCACAAATAATTATTTTGTAATAACTTAATTCAACTATTCATGATTAATTTATGAGGTTTTAAACCACAATTAGAGAAAACTCAATTATTTTCTTTTATACTATTGAAACCAATAAGCTCACATGATTCATTTATCCAAAAACACAACAAGTTCACAAAGAATTATTTTGTAAATAGCTCAATTTGACTATTAATTTTTAATATTATTCAATCAAATAAATACCTATGATTCTTAAAATTGACAAATAATTAAAGACATCCATTTTTTATTTATTACTGTTATAAAATATTAATAAATGTGATTTGAATGAAGATTTCATTATTTGATAGGGTATGTCCAGTATTGATATTAGTAAATTTCTTAATGGATATTGATATCATTACTAAGTTTGTGCACAAGGCATGGGTCTCAAATCCTTGGAGATGTTCGAAGGAGGAGACCTCTTCCTTGGGCCCTAAATGAAGCTTTTAGGAATCTAGGACCAAGAAATATGGTCAACACACATATATTCCTAAGAACATTCTTAACATGAATGTGTGGATATTGATTGTATTATAAGGTTTTGATCACTAGTGATAGGTTGTTAGGAACCCATGTCAACCCTTCTATTTACTTTGTTAGTATATTTTTGTTGGATGCATATGCTTTGTAAGTCGTCCCGTAGAATTTGTTGATCCATAGGTTGTATTATTGTTGTTGGACGCATATGCTTTGTAAGTCGTCCTGTAGTAATTGTTGATCCATATTTTGTATTGGCCCATGGTTTGTATTGACACATGGTATTGACCCATGGTATTGGTGCCTAGACTTAGTATATATGTTTGTGTTGAGACCAATGAAGGTACCGTGAAGTTATTTGTATTGAGCTTGCTCAAAGGAGGTTGCCCCCTCGAAGTGGCCCACGATCAATATAAAAGTGATTCTGAGTTATGTTATTTCTGCTATTTCGTGTGTTTTCATTAATCAATTATTACAGGTTCTTCCCATCTGGTATCAGAGCACTTTCTTGGGCTCGCTGGGTGAAATTCCTGCCAATGTTAATGGTCTTTAATGTATTACAATGTTAATGGGTTTAACTATAACTTTTTAGCAGTAACTTACCTTCATAACATAATGAAATATACTCCCTTTACCACTTATATGCATTAGTGTACTATTCCTTTATTTTTATTTTTTTTGTCTAATTTGCTCTTTGTATATTAAATTTTTTTTTCCTCTTATAAATCTATAAAAAATTTAAAACATGATTTTCTTAATTTATTTTCTCTCATTTCCCTATCTTATTCTTTCCCTTACTCCCCTTATTATTTTCTAGTTATTTAAGATATAAGGAATATTAAGATGAGGAATATCAAGCATCAATGTAATCTTATGAAATCTTTGTTTTATCAGGAGTATGTTTTAGGTAAAAAGAAATCCATTAAATAAGGTGGTCTAAATTTTCATCGATAATTAATCTTTGTTTTTATGTAAAATTAAGAGTATGTTTTAGGTAAAAAGAAATGCATTAAATAAGGTGGTCTAAATTTTCATCTATAATTAAAGTGTTTGTCCATCTTCTTAGTATTGTGTGTTTTATTTTTGGTTTATAAGTATAAGTAAAGTGATTGTTGATTTTCTTAGTATGTTGTGTGTATAATTATAATTAAAATGATTGTCCATCTTCTCAGTAATGATGTGTTATTCTTGGTACATCAGTGATAATTAACATTCATCGTGAACATGTGGACTTAGAGTGTAGACACAAAAATGGATATGCAAAATTGGAGTGAGCACAGAAAAATGGAGTATTGACATGGAGCAGGAAAAAATTTAGGGACAAAATTCAGTCCATGGGCTAATTTTTGAATGTTTTTCCAAAAATAGATTTGTCAATTTCCATTTTTTTTCTAAAATGATTCACCCAAATTCCATAGGATAATTTTTTTACTCTAAACATCATCCCGAAACTATATAAAATATTCATAAATTTCAATATTTTTATAAAAATATTGCCAAACCTTTTATGTTTCGAAATTTAAGGATTAATAAAATTTACCAAAGTTTTTACACTTTAAGAAAACTATGCCCCTATACCCAACTTATCACTGATTTTACTACGAAAGGAATTAAAAAGCAAACATGACTTTGTTGGAGCAAGCTAATATATGTTATCCTTCACATATGAACTCAATTCTTTCCATTTTGGTACCATGTTGCCTACTTAGTAACTTATAATGATCAATCGATTTTTATGCATATGATTCCATACGATCTCATGTGTCACTGAATGTTATGCTAGAAAGAGCTCTTGCTTGTTATGCCAAATGAGTTGTGATTGGGTTGTCATCCTGTGCATGTGAATTTGCATGTAATGTTTTAGAAAGATTTTTTGTTGTTGCTAACAAGAGCATGATAAAATTTTGGTTAGTGGGGGGTTTCACTAGGAAAGTTCAAGTGAATATTTTGTATTTATTTAAACATTACTAGGTATCATTACATGGAGCACATGGGAATTTAGGAATGTTTCTTTGTGAGTGGATGTTTTAACCCATATGGTGGTTTATATCATTGTAAACCCGATGTTCCATCAATGTATTCTTCGCTGCCATATTTATTTCCTTATGGATTGTTCTGAAACATTTTACATGGTATCAAATTGAATATGGGCCTGATCTCTCTCATGAGGGAAGTTCATGAATCATGTTTGCATCTTATGCCTTTTCCCATGGAAGTCCCTGTTGAAAAGGGAAACATTGTAGCTAAGTTGGGAAGGCATGAGAGAGATAATAGAGGGGAGTGAGAATACTTGTTTGGACCAATTTGTGTTCATAATGGTGCTTGATCTTGAAAAAGATGAGCAATTTCAATTTACAAAAACAAAATCCAGGAGCTTTGCTTGTTAGTGTCGCATGCATTTTAATTTGCTGGTGGCAATAAAAACACATGTATGGAAATATCAAAGTTGCATGGAATGCATGTGAGTAGTTGTTGAGAAGGTAGTTGCAATTTGTTGTAGAGAAGGCCATAGCACAATAGGCATGGTGCATGGTGCTTATTCACATGGTTCTTGTTTGCAAGTTGCAAGGAGAGCACTAAGTAGGGGCAATGGTTGCAATAGTTGAAGATGGATTATGGAGAAGCATGTTGGGAGTAACTCCCATAGTAAGTGGTATTAGTTTCCTTGTTGAATAGATCTTGTTTTCTTGTGGCTATGATAAGATGGTTACATGATTGTCATGTATGACTCAAAGGGCTAGTAGTGTCGTCTAATATGCAATGGAGAGACAAAGTTAATGATTATCAAGTAAGAAAACCTTACAATGTGGCAAAAGATAAATATGCCAAGGAAATATTACAAGAACTCAATTGTGTAATGGCAGAGACAAGGATGTGCAAGGATGCATATGAAAAATTCATTGGATGTTCCATGTTTTAGAAAATAATACGCATGGAGCTTTCCTTAAGAAAAATTTCAACCATGAAAACCTAAGATGGAATATATTTTGTGCCCTTATGTAACTTCAGTTTGGAGTAACTTGAAGTGTTTTTGCATGTTGTAAAGGGTATATGATTCTAAGAATCAATGTGGCATGCATAACCCTTAATGGGTTAGGGTAGTCGAGAATGCACATTGCGCATGAGGAGAGAAGGAGGGTACATCCCCCCATGGATACTCAAAGTTATTTTTCTCATGTGATGTAGCTTCAACGCCACTAAAAAATTATGGAAATTGAGATTTGGATGTCACTCTCATAGTTTCAGGTTATGTTATCATGTGCTATTCATTAAGAGAAATGAAAGGTATGTATTATGATAAAGAATCTTTATCATAGTGTTATGCTTTGGGTTCTTGGAAGCCAAACCCTGTGGTTTTCCCTTTGTTTGTATTTTCTTGTTCTTCTTTAGAGAGCCTCAAATTTGCAAACTAGAGGAGATTGATGGCGATGCTTTTATAGAGTGGGAGGATTTGGAAAAGGCTTTATCCCCACCATTGCATGTGAATCTAAGGTTGTACACCCATCTGCTTGAAGTTCAACTTCAAGGTATTTTTATTAATGGGGAGGTATATGATATGAAGGTCAGTGAGAAGAATTAGCAATGAGCTGGTTATCATTCATGTGAGTTGTTTTTTTTTATGTTATCCTAAGAATTACCCATCTATTTATTAATTTTTTTTTTAACTTCTCTTTGATTTTGTATTGCTTAGTTTTGACGAATATTGCAAGTGAAGAGTTGAATTTATGAAATCAATGGGAAGTTGGAAGATCATGAAGATTGAAGACGTTGTGGTTTATAAATATGAATTATTTGAAGACGTTGTGGTCATCACTTATTTAACATATACACATTCATATTGGTTTTGAATTTAGAACATAAGCTGGCAAGATGAACTTCATTACTACTGAATATAATTCTCCAATTAAAATTTGCAAATCCTTATTTTAAATGTCAGACATCTTTGTCAAAGCACA
Organism: Larix kaempferi; assembly: GCA_027924585.1. Taxonomy (NCBI): domain Eukaryota; kingdom Viridiplantae; phylum Streptophyta; class Pinopsida; order Pinales; family Pinaceae; genus Larix; species Larix kaempferi. The sequence continues at coordinate 18,881,989 of BSBM01000893.1, forward strand.
AAAATCTCTAGCATATATAAAAGTGCTTCTATATATGCACCCTCAGTATATGTGCACATACGGAAGCGCTTCTATATGCTATATACGCACACATGCCTAGTGTATATACATACCATCATGCTAGAATATAATACACTAGTGTACATTTATTTAAATGCTTGAAAAAAATGGATGAAGATGAGAGGGACCTTCTTTGTCTAGAAAGGCACCGAATATTCTTCAACTACAATTACCTTGTTCTACTTCAATACGAGCAACTAATCTAGGGAAGCAATTTTTTCCGAACATACCATGAGTGTTTTCCCATTAGGGGCAATGTCGCAATCACGATAAAGTACTACATATCAACTCCTAATTTAGTTATAAACTCAAAATTCACATATGTAAAGCCTAGTGTATATACATGCCAGGCCTAGTGTATATACCTAGTATATTGTTGCGCCAAGAGGCGCTCCACAGCCTAGTATGAGGGAGATCTTGTAACGTTTGTCCATGTTTGTCCTTATTATCGGCCATAATAAATAACGTTTGTATTTAACATAATAATAAAAAATAATTAATATTATGTCGGCCATTAATAAAATCCTAGGCTATATAATACACAGAAGCAAAGAGAAGAAAACCAACAAAGACAAACGAAAAAAAAAAAAATTACGGTCAAGAAACTGCGGCAAAGAGAAGGAACCAACAAAGAGAGAATTTGAGCAATTTATACGAACATGTAATTTTGGGTTTAATAATTTTCATTTTAATTAATAGCATGTGCCTCGCCATCCTCCTACGCGAGATACCCTCCCAGCTCCTCCCCTCCGTGAGCTTCCCTCCCCTCTGCTCCCCTCCTGCGTCTTCCCCTCCTAGCTCCTCCACGTAGCTCCTCCCCTCCATGAACTCCCCCCATCTCCTCCATGAGATCCTCCACGTAGTTTCTCCCCTCCCCTCTGCTCCTGCATCCTCCCCTCCTAGCTCCTCCATGCAGGTCCCCCCAGCTCCTCCACGAGCTCCTCCACACAACTCCTCCCCTCCACGAGTTCCCCCCAGGTCCTCCACGCAGATCCTGCACCTTATCCCCTCCATGTCGTCTCCCTCCCCTCCAGCCTTCCCTCCCCTCTAGCCTTGCCTCCACGTCACCTTCTCCCCTCCAGCCTCCACTCCACTTCTCCCCTCCTGCGCCTTCCCCCCTCCACGTCGCCTCCCTCCCCTCCAGCCTTCCCTCTAGCCTTTCCTCCTACTCCTTCTCCCCTCCACATTGCCTCCCTCCTGTCCTCCCCTCACTCCGTAGACCTACACCATAAAAAACAATGTTTAAATTTTTTTATTTTAACATATTAAAATCAAATTCTATTTTTATTTTTGAAATTTTAACAAATTAAATTTATAATATAATTTAATTTATCTTTTAATTTTTAATATGTTAAAATTAAATAAAATAAAAAGATAAGATAATTTAAATTATTTAATTTTAACTTATTAAATTTAAAATATAATTAAATTTTTTAATTTTCACATATTTAAATTAAAAAATAATTTAAAATAAGTATGGGGATTATAGTTAAATATTATTATTATAAGTATATAAATAAGAACTCCCTGTGGTATAGTGGTAAGGGTGTTGGGATAATGGCTGTGAGGTCCAAGGTTCGATCCTCGTAGATCACCTATTTTTTTTTAAATTAAAAAATAATTTTAAGTGCTGAGAGGGATCAAATCTCCCGAGGTGCAAACCTCGGCTCAGGTATTGCACTCAAGGAGCTTTTCGAGGAGAGGTTTGCACCTCGGGAGATTTGATTTCTCTCAGTGCTTGATAGAGCCTAGGATTTGGATCTTAATATCCAAAATTAAGACCATTTATATTATTGCTATGTTTAAGTTTGGTGTTGAGCTTGTAGGCTCTAAAGCACTTAGACTTGTTAGACTCATTATGTTTGAGTGGGTGTTGAGCTATAGGCTCTGGACCACCTAGATTACAAAAAATCATGCACAACTTCCGTATATGCGCAACTTCCTTATATGCACTGGGCATTTACAGAAGCTTCCGTATATGCCTTGCACATATACAAAAGTAGCTTCCTATATACAGAAGCTTACGTATATGCACAACACATATACAGAAGCTTCCGTATATACGCAGTTGCTTCTGTATATGCACAACTGCCGTATATGAACAAGGCATATATGAAAATTGTTGCGCATATATGGAAGCTTCCGTATATGCGCATCGCAGATACAAAAGCTGCGCATATATGGAAGCTTCCATATATGCACAACATCTTTCGTATATACGAAAGCTTTTGTGCATATATGGAAGCAGCTGCATATATACAAAAGCTTCTGTATATGTGCAACGCATATATGGAAGCTTCTGTATATGCGCATATACGGAAGCAACGCATATACAAAAGCTTCTGTATATGCATATACGGATGATGGGCATATACGAAAGCTTCCGTATATCTGTTGCACATAAACGGAAGCTTCCACATATGCACAACTTCAGAGAGAAAATCACATACATTCAGAGGTTGAGATCCAGAGCTTGATTGGATGCAAGTCATTAATGATTAGTAAGTTGCATCTAGCCCATGATTATCAAACTAACACTAAATGGAGAAAATATTGGTCCACATGGAGGGTACAAGATAATAACTGTCCATTGACAGGGGTCTCTTAGTACCATGCATTTTAGGGGTAAACCATGGTGTTGAAGTAGGGGGAGAGAGAGGGGGGTTAGAGGTAGTGAGAATGTTAGAGAGAGAGAGAGAAGTTTTAGAGGGATGGGGGAGAGAGAGAAGGGTGGGGTTTAAGTGTAGGTAGAGGAGTAGGGGGGAGAGAGAGATGGAAAGAGGGGGTTAGTAAGGGTTAGGGGGAAGAGCTTAGAGAGAGAGAGGGGGTTAGTAAGGGTTAGTTGATTTGTATATATAACAAAGGTATATGCACTAGTGTATATACTGGTATATGCACTAGTGGATATACTGGTATATACACTAATGTATATATCAATATATACACTCATGTATATATTGGTATATACACCAGTATATATACCAGTGTATATACTAGTGTAGGTACCAGTACATACACCAGTGTATATACTGGTGTAGGTACCAGTGTATATACCAGTATATATACTAGTGTATATACCAATATATACACCAATGTTTATATTGGTGTATATACATTTGTGTATATACCAAGTGGTTAGTGGCTTGCAAATATTCATCAACATGTTTATGATTAATTATACAATCTTATGTATGTCATGATGCAAATGTGGATGCATCTAACTTATTTTAATTTAGTTATCAACATGTTTTTCAATTATTCTTCAGATTCTTCTTCATATCATGAGGTATACGTGGATGTATCCAAACTTATTTGAGTATATTTATTTGTATTGGATACATATTCTAATGCACAACAAAAATTTTCTATACCCTATATTTGCTTGCTCCAACTAAGTCACTTTTGCTTTTTAATTCCCTTCGTAGTGTCTAGGAGGCCTAATATCCATGTAGTGCTTTTTAATAAGTTGGGTCGAGGGGAAACTCTTAGAAAAATTTATATATATATTTTTTGTGTCAATTGTTAGAGTTAACATACAAATATGTGACTTTAGCTTTAGGTTAGGGAATATATTATAGATTTATAGTCTTCTTAAAGTATAAAAAATTTGGTAAATTTTATTAATTTTAAAATTTCCAATCATAAAATGTGTGGTAGTATTTTGTTTTCCCAAAGTGGATGGATCAATTAGAGAGGACGTGTGAGGCATTCACTTGTGGGACAAATTCAATTTCCATGAGGGGTTTCCCCTAATCCTTGGAACCATCTTGAGGTACTAGTTGAACATATGGTTACACATAAAGAGATTATATTAAATGGTCTCATGAAGCATGCACACGTAAGTTGATCAAATCCCACCCCCATGTCCTTCAATTTATTTTATATAAATGGATTGAAACCCATCCTTATTTGTTGAATTTTTTCTTCCCAAAGGGGTTGCATCCAATAGTGAGGAGCGAGGCCCTTTTCACCAATGGATAAGGTTCAATTTTCATGAGGAAATTGTATTGGAACTATGGGGTCATATACGGAAGCTGCACATATACATAAGCCTCCGTATATGTGCAAGGCATATACAGAAGTTGTTACGCATATACAGAAGCTTCCGTATATGCACAACACATATACATAAGTTGTTGCACATATACAGAAGCTTTTGTGCATGCGCAAGGCGTATATGAAAGCTGCACACACACGGAAGCTTCCGTAGATGCACAACAGCTTCTGTATATTCTTCACATATATACGGAAGTTGTTGTGCATATACAGAAGCTTCCATATATGCGCAATGCATATACGGAAGCTGTGCATATACAGAAGCTTCCGTATATGCGCATCTTCCGTATATGCACATATACGGAAGCTTCCGTATATGCGCACCTTCCATACATGCACATATACATAAGCTTATGTATATGCACGGTGCATATACAAAAGCTGCACATATACGAAAGCCTCCGTATATGCGCAACAGCTTCCGTATATACACAAGGCATATACGGAAGCTGTTGTGCATATACAAAAGCTTCCGTATATGCGCAGCGCATATATGGAAGCTGCATATATACAGAAGTTGCGCATATACGGAAGTTGTTGCGCATATACGCAAGCTTCTGTATATGCACAAGGCATATAGAGAAGATGCGCATATAAGGAAGTTTATGTTTATGCACAAGGCATATACGGAAGCTGCGCATATACAAAAGCTTCTGTATATATACTAGTTATATACATTGGTGTATATAATGTACTGTACATTAGGCATTAATATACCACTAGTCATTTTGTATAATACTATACAAACAGAGTTGTTGGTACAAACCTCCAACTACAAACAATGCCAAGGAAGAACTCATCAAAGGTTAAACAGAGAAAGAAAGACGGGGGTTTAGGGGTTTGGGGAGGAGTAGGGAGATTAGAGAGAGAATGGGGTATAGGTGAGGAGTGTGGGTGTTGGGGTTAGAGAGAGAGAGAGAGATCAAGGTGGTTAAGAGTTTGGAGAGGAATATGGATATTAGAGAGAAATGGGGGTCAAGGTGAGGAGTGTGGGTGTTTGGGTTAGAGGGGGAGAGAGAGAGATAGGTAAATGGAGATACATTGGTGGGGAATAAGGGGTTATACATACAAGGAGAAGGGGGTGTTAAGGGGTTAGAGGTAGCAGTAGATGGGGGTGTTAGAAGATTGGGATTAAGTGGAGCAAGGGAGAAAGAGAGTGAAAGAAGGGGTTAGTAAGGGTTAGAGAGAGAGAGAGAGAGGTGGGGGGTTACAAGTATATACGTAGTTTATACAGACATACAGTATATACACTGGTGTATATACTAGTATATATACCGGTGTATATTGGTATATACATCGATGTATATACTAGTATATATACCGGTGTATATTGGTATATACACCGGTGTATATACCGGTGTATACTGGTATATACATCGGTGTATATATGAGTATATACACCAATATGTACCACTATATACACCAATGTATATATTGGTAATACACCAATGTATATACTAGTATATATATGTACTTTGTATATACCAGAATATATACTCTACTGTATATACCACTATATTCACTAGTGCATATACTAGAATATACACTAGTGTATATATCGGTATATACACCAGTGTATATACGGGAATATACTCTAGTGTATATATCAGAATATATACACTAGTGTATATACTGGTATATTCACTAGTGTATATATTCCATAGTCTATATATCGGTATAGTAGTATATACACTAGAGTGTGTATACTAGTGTATATAGTTGTATATACACTTAGTATATACATTGGTGTATATACTAGTATATACAGTGGTTGGTGTATACATGGGTATATGTACATATACAGAAGGTGCATATACAAAATAGATTCTGTATACATTGAGGTATATACACTATACTGTAACACTAGTGTATACAGTGTACTCTAATGACGCATATACACTAGTGTAGTAGTGTATGCAGTGTATACAGTGTACTCTAACTAGGCATGTCACCATACCCCCTCTACTTTAGGCTACACAACCTTTGGCGACGTTCATTTTTTGGTGATGAAGGCCCTTTTGACCATCACCAATGAGGTTATGGTGATGGTTTTCTCCCCTTATGGATGGCCTTTTTTCTTGCAGTGAGTCTTGGGAGGATTAACATCTCTTTTTTAACGTAACTTTGCTTATTTAATGGCTCATTACTCCCTTCAGATGGCTTTAAGCCAACTTCCTTTTCTTTTGTTCCATGTCTTTCCTTTTTAATTGTGCTTGTTTTTATTTACGTTTAAAACTAAAACAATACTATTTTGTTGATTCACAAAATTTAGTCTTCACATACTTAATATTTAGAATAACACCTATCTGTGTTATTCTCTTCACTTAAGTTTTTGCTACAAAACTTATTTGATTAGAAGTGGGTTTTACTTTAGTAGGTGCTTATCAAAGTGGGTGTAATTTATGGTTAGAATAATTAAAATTAAAAATAAATTTATATTCTACTACAACTTCGGTCCCTCTCAACACAATTTCAAAGAATTTATGGTTTTCTTTATCACTTATGGGCATTCATCAGTCACAAGTTAAGTGATTGTACTAGTTATAAAAACATGATAATTAATAATCTCACATTTAACAATTAAAAGGTCACTAGATAATACTTATCTTCAAATTATCATCTAAATTATCTCACAATTCTTTCACCTTAGATAAGTTATTCATAGATCCAATCCTATTCATCTTTCACTTTTGATAAGTATTCATTGAAATCTATTCAATCTTATTAATCTTAATCATAATAATTTGTTTTTCAAAAATAAAATCTTATATTGCATTCTAATTGTTGAATAAAGTTTTCAATGCCTTCCATATTTTTCTATCATTAAGCATTTAAAATTTCTATCAATTTCAACTACTGTATTCATAAAGTTTTCAATATCTTCCCTAACTTTTACCATTAAAAATTTAAACCTTCTATCAAGTTCAACTCCAATCCACATAGTGAAGATCCACTCTTCCTCACCAATATATATTTCTACAAATTTAACATAAAAATATATAATTAATGGGAAATATTACAATACATCTTCCATCAAAGTGTATATAGAGTGAACACCAATCTCTAGAGCACATCAACCATCTCAAATCACACCAACCACATCAGCTGACTCTATTAAACACCCTTTAAACTGAGCTTTGGAAAACTACTTTTCAACCTATGAGACCATGTAAAGCATAAATCAACAAATGATATAAAATATAAAAAGGTGGAGAAGTACTCAAAATCATTTCTAAATAAATAAATATTATTTCCATGATATCTTTCTTTTTTATTTTTTTTTAATAATAACGCCCCTTATTTTCTAGTCAAAGTCGGGGGCTTATATTTTATCACTCTTGGGGCATGTCATTTTGAATTTTTATATTCTAGCACCCTCACTCTAAGAATTGAACCTAGTCCAGTGATGGAAAAATCCCACTGATTTATGACTTGACCACAACTCAATCAACATTTCCATGATCTCACAATAAAATCTTACAAGATTGATGCATGTTCAACACTATTTAGCTTACAACATCTCCGTCTATTCGCATCATGGTCATCGACTAGGAAGACAGGTCAAGGTATCCTATCCAAGGACGAATAAAATTGTATAAAGTATCCAAATATAAAGAAACCCATGTGGTAAAAGATAGCCTCGTTGATGCCAGTGGTTCGGTAAAAGGTAGCCTCATTGACGCCAATGGTTTGAGCTTGAAATCCTATCCCCCAAGATCTTGATTTTGGCTCAAGCATATCTTAATAAATGCACTGGATAGATTCCATGAACACAAATCAACAAGAAGACGCTAAAGGGTTTAGATTCCGTAAACACAAATCGACCACAAAAACCCTGATTGTAATTGGTTTACTTCTATTTGAATGTGAATGTTGAGTATGTAGAAAAGACTAAAGACTTGAACAAAGAGGATCGTTCTCTATTTCCTTCGTAAAATGTAAAATGTTTTATTAGGACCTAGGAGGTCCACGAGAGTGAATTCAAAGGGCTTTATGTTGATTTGGTAATATCTTAATCCTGATTAGGAATGAGTGGAAGTAAAAAGTTGTTATAGTACATATATGTTTATTATTATTTTTGCTTATAGGGAAGGATTGGTATCAATTTAAATTTTAAAACTAAATGTATAATTAATAATTAGAAAGAGAAAAAAACTAAGAGATTGGTATGGTAAAAGAAACTCAACAAGCTTAATCTAAAACAAAATGTGTAATTGGAAATAATTGAACCTTAAGAAGTTATCATAATAAAGGAAAAGATAATGAACATACTCCAACTTGCTCACACAAATTTAGTGGGGATTTTCTAGAGAAGTTAAGTAGGGTCCTACTCTTCCCATATACCTAGACCACTAATATCCTTTATGGTGTTGTTTGTTAGGTTTAGTAATTAGTTAAATGAAGTTTCTTTATGTGATAGGGAATTTTATTATGGAAAATGTTTTGAGACATAAAAATGTTAAAATTTAAAGGGGATAAATTTAAATAATAAAATTAGTCATATTTTATTTTAAAGAGTTATTGTTAATTTAATCTTTTCTAGTTAACAATCTAAAACACATCATTTTTCATTTGAAAAAAAAATGAGAAATAAAATGTTTATAAAGTAAAACACAATTTTATAGAAAGTTCCAATGAATATAGCATGTCCATAATAGTAAGTATTCAAAGTTACACTTTGTTATCTATTTTAAAAATTGATGTATTGTGATTTTTAATCAATTTTAATAACCTTTAAGAGATGACAAGTATATGGTCAAATTCTATTAATTTTAAAAATGAATATATGTACACAAACTAATTTTAAAATATAAGTGTAAAAACAAATTGATTATATGATGTAATGGTTTGAAAAATCTTGAAATAATTTAAAATATAACCTAATTGAGAAGAAATTCAAGTGGTCAATATCATCATCTTAAATTTTTATATTATTCAGTAAAGATATTATAATGTTGTCCAAATAGCTCGGGAAATCCACAGCTTATTTGAATTGTTTAAATCATGAAAAGTTTTTCTTAACTTTCATGAAATGCATGTAGAATAGAGTTCTTACTCTTTCAAATACAAATGTCTTAAAATCTTGTATCAATAACTATTTATAACTCTACTTCTTCACACTGTTTTAAAAAAAATACTTTAAATGACATTTTTCTCTAAGCCAGCCGCATCGAAACAACAAAATCTACCACAGTTTGACAACCATTGCGAGCACTACGTTGTCGCTCGAGCCCGGATTTGATTAGAATGTAGCCATCTGCGGTACGAGTCTTTCTCGGAGTGGTTCACTGACAACGAAGGAGGTGGCGCATTGAGCGTAAGCCCCGCCCAGCTGTTTCATATGGCCCAAACTTTATTACCTCTATATCCATTCTTCATTCCATTCCTAGTCATCATTGATATCGATATGAATTTTTTGGAAGTTTATCTATTTTAGGCAGGACAAGATGCCGTCGATTGCCATCTTGGATTTTATGTAAAAGCTGGACAAATTGAAAGAGCTGTAGCAGGGTCTCCAATTGGAGTTTAAGCTTCAGATCCACCACGAGCAAAGGCACATAGAACAGCAGTGGGAAAGGCAGGGGTAGTTATCTTATCCCCCTGGTTCCACAAATCTCACTGCACTGACCGTGGCAAACTCCTTCTCGTTGCGTTGAGATGGAAGTCCGATTTGAACGACTGGGTACAACACCACAATCACATTTGGCACCTGAGGAAGGAGGGCTCACCTGACATGGGAAAGGCGAGGACAGTAAATAAGAAATATGTAGGAGCGAAGCTGTACATCCACTGTACCTACGGTTGCACCAAGGAGACACTTTCTGCGCCTGCGCTCGAGTGCGGGAGGATCAACAGGAGTTGATAAATATGGATCAAACCCCAAACAAGTGGCAGCAGTTTATACACGATAAGTATGGATCAAACCCCCAAATAGGTGACAACAGTTTATTGCATGCTCTTATACCATGTCAAAGTTGGGAAAAAAGCATGGTGATGGTTGATAATCCCAAAGCATATAACCACACATTAAAATGAGAACCCCGAGAACAAGATATAATTGGCTACTTTAAAGTGCACTTAAGATATGATCAATATGATCAACTTGCTTCTTATCTTGGTGAGTACAAATAACATATTGACCTCATATCGTGGGAATTAGGACACTTTTAGATTTAGTCCCTAACCCTAAGGGTGGGAAAGCTAGGATCCCCCACAGACACTTATGGCCATAGTATGACCACTAAGAGTGAATAAACACAATCCACAGGACCGCAAGACACTTGTTAAAGGGTTACGTCACTAGGGAAACATTAGCCAACATAACTCTCACACCCCTCGCCATGGTAATGACTTGTGTTCATAAACTGTTGGAGGAGATGGGCTATTTACCATAGTCTTCAACTTCAAATACATTTCAAAACAATTTTCATAAGAATTGAGGATATAGAAAAGGAATATCTTCAATGCAACAATCTTATATATGAGATTTCTATATTTTAGGAACTTCTTGTCTTGGAAGAGGGGATTCTTGCATGTAGAACCCTCATGCATGAAATACGTAGAGGGAATATAGCAAGTTGAGAAAGGATATAGAAAAGCCTTCACATATTTGTCAACAAGGATATAAAGATCCTGTCACAACTCTGTCTTAGGTGCAATAAGTTGAAGGAATACTTGTGTTCAGATAAAATTTGAACTAACAAAATTTAATACTTAAAGCTGCCACCAGAATGATTCTCTTGTTCATCAAGATTCTATCAGATGTTGACAACTTGATGGGAGAAAACCAACACTCAATCACTTCTTACCATCACCCCTGATACATTACAAGGTTGGAACTATGATTTAACTAGATTTACTCAATAGATTGATAGAACTACCTTGCATATATCTTTAACTCCCTATTTATTTAGCTCTTATTTTTTCTTTTAGTAGAGTAGTGAGAGATTGCTTTTGCACTTTCACTGTGCATTTATATTGGCCATAGTTTTGAGTCTCGTTGACCAATTTCGTGATCATTTGTTGGACATTAATAAAATTATATTATGTTATCTTGAACCCAAAATTACACATGGTATGCTCTAATACCATGAAATAAAATATGCCAAGAAAATTAGCATGTGCATAAACACACAACATGGAAACCAACATTCCATAAGATCTGATAATCCTATAAAAAATTCATTTGAATGTTGAAGTTATGCTCTGATTATTTTGAGTGGCAACTAGGATATTCCTTTTCCAAATTTAGCACCAACCCTCTAACCATAATATTCCCATATGACAAGTGTGTTGCCACTTAGGGACATCCAAATATTTTTAGAGCTCTCCAATTAGATTTATGAGAAAATACAAAGAAGATGTTGAATATTGTAACTTCAAAGAATATTATATTTGTACTTTATTATTCCGGAGATGTTTCATCCCTCCGAGGTAACCCTATTATGTATCCGGAGATGTTTATTCCTCCGAGGGCTTGTATTAACTAGGGTTATTAGACCCACCATGTGGGGGTCGGCCCTATGGTTATATTTTTGGGGTTATTAGACTTCTGTAGGAGAGGTCGGCCCCATTAGGTCTTTTAGTCAGTTAGGAGTCAGTATAAATAAGAGAGGTGAACTCCTCATTAGATCATTCACTCACTTATGGAAGAGTGCGCACTTGTCTGGGAGATCTGCTAAGGAGACAAAGAAGGAAGGAGCACATCTTGTATTTTGGTTGATCATCTTATTGAGGAAAGCTTTGCTGGGTTTTCTACCCCATGAGGGTTTCCCAGGGTATATTCTGTGTCTATCTTGTGATTGTGTTTCTTTCAGTGATCTTGCTTGTCTATTTGGTTTAAACTTATCATGGTATCAGAGCTAGACTGAATAGGACATCTTTCACAAGGTAAGAATACCTCTCTCTCTCTCTTTGGTGAAGTTAGGGTTTCAGCCCAAAGTTGGTATTATTGATTTTTGGTTGCATGGCTGGATAGCTCTTTTCAATACCTTTATTTTGAGCTATAGATCGAATTTTTTGGTTGGGTAGAACTCCGGGAAATCCAACCCCTAATTCTACCAAAAGTGCGATATGTCAGATTTTGGTTTCAGAAAAAAGTTGTAATTTTTGAATTCTGATTACATGGCTGGATAGCCCTTCTCAAGAGCATTCTTTTGAGCTATAGATCTAACTTTTTGGTTGGGTAGAACTCCGGGAAAGTCAAACCCTAATTCTACCAAAAGTACGATAAAATTCTGTTCCAGATTCCGGAAAAGTGAAAAGTAACTTCCCAGGTAAGTCTACTCTGTCTCTTGGACTCCCCCAAGAGAAGATGGCTCCAAACACCAATCTTGAAGACAAGCTAGAAGGCATATAGAATTTTCGGGCATGGAAATACAGAATTGGTCTCATTCTTGAGGAGAATGATCTTGCTCATTATATCAAGGAGGAAGTTGCAGAACCAGAAGAAGATGAACCCAAAGAAAAACACAGGAAGGATTTGATTAGGGCAAAGAGAATCATAGCTGATTCTATTAAAGACCACTTGATTCCCCAAGTGGCTTCCAAGAAGACTCCAAAGGAAATGTATGATGCCCTAGGAAGAATGTATGAAGGAAAGAACATCAATAGGAAAATGAATCTAAGGACTCAATTGAAGAGTACCAAGATGCACAAAGGAGAATCCATTCAAGACTACTTCTCAAGAGTCTCTCTAATCAAAGAGCAACTAGATGCCATTGGTGATACTCTTGATGAAGATGAACTTGTGATGACAGCTCTAAATGGTCTCACTAGACCTTGGGAGTCATTCATTCAAACTATGTGTGCCAGAAAAGAAAGTATGAAGTTTGATGTAGTTTGGGAGGATTGTGTACAAGAGGAGGCTAGGGTTGCAAATCGAGAAGCCTTGCTCAAAGAGGATGACCAAGCCTTGGAGACCCACACCAAAAGAAGAAGGAGTCAATCCTACTCCAAAAAGGGTAGTCACAAGGAGTCTCATCCTCCACACAGATTTCATAAGAAAAGAGGATCTACTCAAAGAAGAGATTACTCTTCTTTCCAGTGCTTTTCTTGTCACAAAATAGGACACATTGCTAGAGATTGCCCTCTACAGAAGAAAAAGGGCACTCAATACAAAAGGCACCAAGCACATCTTGCAGAAGATGATAGTGAAGAAGAAGAAGTAGAGGAAGAAAGGTCTCACAATAAAAGACCTAGAAATGAAGAGGAAGAAGAAGAAAGGAACTTCTTCAAAAGAAGGTCAAGGAGAAATGCAGAAGAAGATGCAGAAGAATATGTTCTCTTCTCCGCACTCTCTGGATCTATAACCCCTGGAGAAGGTACATGGCTTATTGACAGTGGTGCTTCAAAGCACATGACAGGACAGAAAAGGACTCTCTCAAATCTTGAAGAAAAGACTTCTCCCCAAAAGGTATCTCTAGGAGATGACTATCAATATCCCATTAAGGGAATTGGTGAAGCAAACTACAAACTCGATTCTAGAACTCCCATGAAGATGAAGGAAGTTTTATATGTTCCAGGATTGAAGAAGAATTTGCTTTCAATCTCAGCTTTAGACAAGAAAGGCTATAGAGTGGCATTCATTGATGGACAAGTGTTAATGTGGTCCAAAGGCAAATCTATTAAGGATTCAATTGTTATTGGTGAAGAGGAAGGAGGTTTATATAAACTCAAGGGTCATCTGGAAGCTGCTCTTGTTCATGAAACCTCTAGCCCCAGTGAGCTATGGCATAGAAGACTAGCTCACATTAACTACAAAGCCTTACCCTATGTAAGCAAGGTGGTCATAGGACTACCAGATTTGAAGGTTGATCATGATGGCTCATGTAAAGGATGTAAGAAAGGGAAGAATGTCAAGAACCCCTTTCCAAAGAGTGAAACAAAGACTAAGGGTATCTTGGAGTTAATACACTCAGATGTATGTGGTCCAATGCCCAACACCTCTCTAAGTGGTTTTGAATACTATCTTTCATTCATTGATGATCATTCAAGGAAAACTTGGATATACTTTCTAAAGGGTAAGAATGAAGTTTTTGGAAAGTTCAAAGAGTTCAAGGCTCTAATAGAAAATCTCTCAGAAAAGAAAATCAAGATTCTCAGAACAGACAATGGTGGAGAATATACTTAAAAAGAGTTTGAAGAATTCTGTAAATAAGTTGGAATCAAGAGAGAACTAACCACTCCCTACAATCCCCAACAAAATGGGGTTGCAGAAAGGAAAAATAGAACCATCATGGAAGCTGTGAAGACTATGATACATTACCAGGATCTTCCCATGTATCTATGGGCTGAAGCAGCCAAGACAGCAGTATATGTTCAAAACAGATTATCTCATAGTGCTCTTGATTTCAAAACTCCAGAAGAAGTGTTTACTGGAAAGAAGCCCGAGGTAAGCCATCTTAAAATATTTGGGTGTCCTGTGTACATCCACATTCCAAAAGAAAAGAGAACCAAGTTGGATCCTTCTGGTAAGAAAGGAATATTTGTTGGTTATTGTGAATCATCCAAAGCCTTTAGGATTTACATACCAGGCTTTCATCATATAGAAATCAGTAGAGATGTAACTTTTGATGAAGAAGCAGCTCTCAAGAAATCAAGAAAATGCCAACTTGAAGAAATCTATGAAGAAGATCCTTCTTCTAGAAACTCAGAGGCTGTTCACATCCCTGAAGATAATCCACCAGAGGATCATGACATGTTGGAACCACAAGAACCTCCTATCTCAGATTTATCAAAGAAAAGAAGGCCAGCATGGGCTAGAGATATTATCCAAGGGGATGAAAAATATGGTGCTCCTGAAGGCTCCATTAGAGAAAGAAAGAAACCAAAGCTAGTGTCCAACTATATGGCCTTGATGTGTGATCTTGTGGATCAACTACCTACTAGCTATGAAGAAGCAGCTCAAAAGAAAGAATGGGTAGAAGCAATGACAAAAGAATATCAGTCGATAATGAAAATGTTTGGGATATATTCCCCAAACCAAGAGTTAAAAGTGTGGTTTCTTCCAAATGGATTTTCAAGATAAAACATGCTGCAGATGGTAGCATTGAAAAATACAAGGCAATGTTTGTAGCCAGAGGATTCTCTCAAAAGGAGGGAATTGACTATGAAGAAACATTTGCACCTGTTGCTAGGTATACTTCAATTAGAACTATCATGGCACTTGCATCCATGATGAAATGGAAATTGCATCAAATGGATGTTAAGACAGCTTTTCTGAACGGTGTAATTGAAGAAGAAGTATACATAGAACAACCTCAAGGTTTTGAGGTCAAAGATGGAAGGACCCATGTATGCAAACTGAAAAAGGAATTATATGGATTGAAGCAAGCTCCCAGGGCTTGGTACGGAAGGATTCACAGTTTCTTAACAAGCATGGGCTTTACCAAAAGTAAAGCTGACCCCAATCTTTATCTTAAAGTGATGGATGATGAACCTGTTGTATTGCTGTTATAGGTAGATGATCTATTTCTAACCGGAAATGAGAATCAGATCATTGAAAGCAAGAAGAAGCTTTATTCAGAATTCGAAATGAAAGATCTCGGATTAATGCACTACTTCTTAGGCCTAGAAGTGTGGCAAGAGCCAAAAGGAATCTTTCTAAATCAAGGTAAGTATACTGTGGAGATTCTCAAAAGATTTGATATGTTGGAGTGTAAAGCCATGGCCACTCCCATGGACTCCAACCTGAAACTATTAGTTAATGATTCATCAGAACTAGTGGACATAACCCTATATAGACAAATCATTGGATCATTGATGTATTTGACAAATACTAGGCCGGATATATGCTTTGCTGTAAATACCCTAAGTCAGTATCTAGTAGAACCTAGAAAGGTTCACCTTATAGCTGCAAAGCATATAATGAGGTACCTCAAAGGTAAAGTGGACTTTGGCCTATACTATCTTGGAGGTAATGAACTCAAGTTACATGGTTACTCAGATTCTGATTGGGCAGGTAGTGTCTCAGATAGAAAAAGTACTTCAGGCGGATGTTATGGTCTTGGATCTTCCATGATCTCTTGGTTCAGCAAGAAACAATCTAGTGTGGCCCTCAGTACTGCTGAAGCAGAATATATAGCTGCTTGCTCTGCCAGCTGTGAAGCAGTGTGGCTTCGGAAACTCTTATCTGAAATTTTTGACTTAGAAATGGATCCCACTGTGATTATGTGTGATAATCAAAGCTGCATTAAGATGACTGAAAATCCTGTGTTCCATGATAAGTCAAAACACATTGAGATCCGTTACTTCTACATACGAGACATGGTGCAGAGAGGAGCCATCAAGCTCGAGTACATAAGCACTGAGGATCAGATTGCCGATATCCTGACTAAACCTTTGTCTCGAGTAAAGTTTGAACACTTCCGAGATATGCTTGGTATAGTCCAGAAGGACCCTCCTCGAAAGGGGGAGTAGTATAGTATTTGATAACAATTTTGTTTTGTTGCACTTAGCTACTTACAATTATTTAGATTTAGAACTCTTATATATCTTTTATTTTTATGGATAAATGTTTTGATGCTAGATGTATTAGTAAGAATACATGCTAGATGTATACATGTTTTGGTGTGATATTAGATGTATTAGTAAGAATACATGCTAGATGTATACATGTTTTGGTGTGATGTATACATGTTTTGATATTAGATGTATTAGTAAGAATACATGCTAGATGTATACATGTTTTAGTGTGATGTATACATGTTTTGATGACTAGATGTATTAGTAAGAATACATGCTAAGTGTGATACATGCTCTTGGATATTTGTACCTGTATAGATGAGAATACAGAAGGGGATTGGATCATCCCTGGACTTTCAGTCCTAAAGAGAGCCGTAGACATGAGGTCTCCGAGAATGAAGTCCTTAGTGGACAGTTGAGGGGATTGGATCATCCCTGGACTTTCAATCCTAAAGAGAGCCGTAGACATGAGGTCTCCGAGAATGAAGTCCTTAGTGGACAGTTGAGGGGATTGGATCATCCCTGGACTTTCAGTCCTAAAGAGAGCCGTAGACGTATGGTCTCCGAGAAGTGGGGATTGTATCATCCCCGGACTTCGGTCCCTGAATTGATCCGTAGACGTGTGGTCTCCGAGAAGTGGGGATTGTATCATCCCCGGACTTCGGTCCCTGAATTGATCCGTAGACGTGTGGTCTCCGAGAAGTGGGGATTGTATCATCCCCGGACTTCGGTCCCTGAATTGATCCGTAGACGTGTGGTCTCCGAGAAGTGGGGATTGTATCATCCCTGGACTTCGGTCCCTGAAATGATCCGTAGACGTGTGGTCTCCGAGAAGTGGGGATTGTATCATCCCCGGACTTCGGTCCTTGAATTAATCCGTAGACGTGTGGTCTCCGAGAAGTGGGGATTGTATCATCCCCGGACTTCGGTCCCTGAATTGATCCGTAGACGTGTGGTCTCCGAGAAGTGGGGATTGTATCATCCCCGGACTTCGGTCCCTGAATTGATCCGTAGATGTGTGGTCTCCGAGAAGTGGGGATTGTATCATCCCCGGACTTCGGTCCCTGAATTGATCTGTAGACGTGTGGTCTCCGAAAAGTGGGGATTGTATCATCCCCGGACTTCGGTCCTTGAATTGATCCGTAGACGAATGGTCTCCGAGAAAGTGATTTTTTGTATTGATGATGTGGTTACTTGTATCGGTAGGATACTTGTATTGATGATGTGGTTACTTGTATCGATAGGATACTTGTATTGATGATGTGGTTACTTGTATCGGTAGGATACTTGTATTGATGATGTGGTTACTTGTATCGGTAGGATACTTGTATTGATGATGTGGTTACTTGTATCGGTAGGATACTTGTATTGATGATGTGGTTACTTGTATCAGTAGGATACTTGCATTGATAATGTGGTTACATGTATCGAATGGATACTTGTATTGACGATGTGGCTACTTGTATCGGTAAGATACTCGTATTGTTGATATGATTACTTGTATTGGCATGAATACTTGAGCTGCTGATCATGTGATGACGATGCTGCTGATCGTGTGATGACGATGCTGCTGATCGTGTGATGACGATGCTGCTGATCGTGTATGCTGCTGATCGTGTGATGACGATGCTGCTGATCGTGTGATGACGATGCTGCTGATCGTGTATGCTGCTGATCGTGTGATGACGATGCTGCTGATCGTGTGATGACGATGCTGCTGATTGTGTGATTACGATGCTAAAGATCGTGATGTTAATGTTGATGTTGACATTGATGTACCAGTAATTGTTTGAGTTACTGATGAAGACAAACTGAAGAAAGCTTCCGATGATTTATAGATGTATCATGTATAGTGACTCCTTGCTCCTGCAGATGCTGTTATAATATCCTTCTCGTTAAGGGGGAGTGTTGAATATTGTAACTTCAAAGAATATTATATTTGTACTTTATTATTCCGGAGATGTTTCATCCCTCCGAGGTAACCCTATTATGTATCCGGAGATGTTTATTCCTCCAAGGGCTTGTATTAACTAGGGTTATTAGACCCACCATGTGGGGGTCGGCCCTATGGTTATATTTTTGGGGTTATTAGACTTCTCCAGGAGAGGTAGGCCCCATTAGGTCTTTTAGTCAGTTAGGAGTCAGTATAAATAAGAGAGGTGAACTCCTCATTAGATCATTCACTCACTTGTGGAAGAGTGCGCACTTGTCTGGGAGATCTGCTAAGGAGACAAAGAAGGAAGGAGCACATCTTGTATTTTGGTTGATCATCTTATTGAGGAAAGATTTGCTGGGTTTTCTACCCCATGAGGGTTTCCCATGGTATATTCTGTGTCTATCTTGTGATTGTGTTTCTTTCAGTGATCTTGCTTGTCTATTTGGTTTAAACTTATCAGAAGACACCTCCATAAGAAACATCTAATCTGAGAAGAATTCTAATAGGTGACAACCTCCAAAAGGTATATTGAGGCTTTAAATTTAAAAAATGTGTTGCTACAGGATAGAAACAGAGATTTACGGACAACAATCTTCAACCAAATTTGTGATCTAAGATAAGGTACAACGCTGATGTTTTTTGCTATTATTTTATGGTTCAAAGATGAGGCTTGAGAATGTTGAGCTCATGACCAGAAGTGATAGTAATGTTCTTTTGAGGTCCTTAATCAACCTATCACTTCCCAGAACACTAAGAAGTTACCCAAATTGCATATTTTAGCCACATAACTAACCATAATTAACTCAAAACTATCGAGAATGCTTATTTGAGTCAAGTTCTACATCTGTTTTGAGCTTTGATCAAATGGATAAGCTATCCAAATATTTCAAGTTCAACACCCCAATAACATGACACCCTAGATCTCCTCTCAAAAGGGACATCCTCCATATATGCTCAACAAGGTCTCAAAAGATAGAACCAGCCACAAAAGGTATAATTAAAGCCCCTCTAGGGCCTCTAATATTTTATAGCAGAACTATTTCATAGATCAAATGCCAAGCACTAGATTGTATGCTACAAATGTTCCTACAATGGTGAACCCTAGGCTACAATATTATGTTGTAGGAGACATCCCAAAATATGGAGCTAATAACCTTCAAAATCAAAATGAATCACACTAGAACATGTATATTAATATACAGATTTTCATAAATACAACAAACACAATAGGTGAGCCTTAAATTTATTTTAATGGGACAGGCCATCCCTGGAATTTTTATCACTTGAAACAATAACCTGGGTCAGCCTCCTTTAGCACTCCCTTTGTCCCAATTATTGCCCATGCATGTAATCTAGAGTTGTTTATGCAACCAAAATTGCCAAAACATACCCAAATCTGCTCTTGTCACTGTTTTTATTCCCAAAACATACCTAGGTCCTCTTCTCTCCTATAGTTTCTACCCACATGCCTAACAATAATGCAATTTAATCAACCTACAACCTATGGAGTATTTCCATAATTAGGTTATATAACTCTATCCACCCACACACTTGCCAAGAATAACTCATGTTGGGTCTAGCGTTTTGGAGGTATCATTTTTGGTGAAAACAATTTTGGTGTCAACAAAGGCAAGATGGAAGTAGTTCGAAAAAGTGGTCAGCTCCGATGAAGCGGTCAACTCCGATGAAGCGGTCAACTCTGATGAAGTGACCAAGAATTTGGGAAAAACAATTATGTTGAATAAGTCAAATGGTCGGAGTTGGGTTAGTGGGAGTGGGGGAAAGCTAAGTGCACCCTGCAAATATGTAATAAGGGAAGAGTTTTGGGTTGGTTCGAGTTGGTTACGGAGGGACGGAGGGTTACTAGTTTTTGTTACCGTCAATTCGATGTTGTAAGAGCATATTTTGACTATGTAATGAAGCATTATGCCATATCTATCCGAGTTATTTTGGAGAAGCCGAGTTGCTGATCTGCAGGCTGTGCGTGTAGATCCTTTGTATGTCATGAATAAATCTGTAAGTCTTAACTGGAGTGCTTATTTGGATACGACTCATAATAAAAACAATCTCTTCCGTGGTTTTTCCCAGGATGGGTTTCCACGTTAAACATGGGGTCTTTATGTGTTGTGATGTGTGATGTGATATGTGATATGTGTTTCTTTCCTCTGTTTGAATGCTTAAATGAATGCATGATCAAGATAATTATAAGTAATATGAATGCATATTACAATTTAAGTTATGTCATTCTGCTAATGTCATGGATTCTATCGAATTGATGAATGTGTCAAAGCTCTAATTCTGTTGATGTTCTAGATTAGTCGATGTTATTGGGTTGTATGATGAATGTATCACATGTCGATCTATTCCCCTTTCATAATGCATAAATATGGTTCCTGTAGTCTCCATAGGTACTTCAGGTCAGAATTCATCTACTCTGTAGGTGTTTCAGAAAGGGATTGAACTCCCTTTCAGGTCGGTATATATGGTAGTGGTGTTTGTTGGTATTTTGTTGAATGTTTGAACCCTGGTCAAAGTAAAAGTGCGCCAACAAATGGTTTCGTTGTCAGGACCTAGTTTTGCGTTAGGGGGGAATGTTGTGGAATCCGGCTAAACCGAAAATATAGGATTGGGTAGATCAGCAGTTGAAATAATTCACATAGGAATAGAACAACCATCCACGGTTGGACGTCGAAGGTTGGTTAGACAAGTACATTTTTACTAATATTCATGAGGTATTCTATGGTGAGTTCCCTATGATATTGCATGAATGGTTAGCAAGGATGACTGATTAGAGGGCAAATTTCCAAGGAGGTGAGCCTCGACGTTGGACGCTAGCGTTGATACAACGATTGAAAGGAATGAATAATAATATTTTGCATGCAGTAGATTACTGGCTGGATAGTGTAGTGGAGGGGTACATTATTGAATTTGTTATTGACACTATTAAGTCATATAGTGCAACAGAACATGATTTATTTGAAGGTATGTGCGGTAAGTATCTCAAGTCATTGAACCTGTCGATCAAGAGGCTACTTTGTGAAAAGGGTGTGATGCAAATGGAATGTGACAAGTAGAACGATTGTGAACGGTGGGTATGGGTATGGTATGGACGAAGATTTGGACAAATAAATGGGATGAGCTAAAGTGATAAGGGGAGAATAAATTGAACTAGATGAAGAGTGTGGATTTATGTAGAGTGGGAGACGATTTTGGTCGAACAAGAGGAGGAGAACTGTGACAGGAAAGAAGGGTTGCAATGTGACTGGAAGAAGAGACTACGAACCAGTACCACAACTCGACGAGGATTGTAGTAACAGGGAAGATGAGTACCATCTCATTTCCGAGAACGAAGGAGGATTTGCATAACTGTTCCATACCCGAGGTTGTGACATTCCCACGAACCTACGTACATCCTAGGAGACTGAGGTAAGACCTAGTAATTCTTCACATTTCCTTCAATCTAGTGAGACTAGTGGGAATAGTTAGAATAATATTTGGATGAGTGGGAAGGCTCCAAGTAGTGGTCCATTAGCAGTGAATCATCCAAGACCCTAGAGGCCTAGAATGGATAGGGATGACATGAAGTTGCCTATTTTTAATGGGATTGGATATGAATATCTAGAACAAAACTGGTTTTTATGCAATGCAGTTTGGACTGTAAATCAAGTACAATATGACAACATCAAGTTAGCATAGTTGATCACAACCTTTAGGGGTCGTGCCTTAGATTGGTTTATGAAATTTTTCGATGTTACTAGCACTCAACCTATGAAGACCTTAGCATAGGTCAAGGAGGGATTGAAGAGTGAATTCAAGAAGCCAAAGTATGAATCTCAGTGCATTACTGAATTGAAGGAGATCAAGCAAACGTCGAATGAGTCTGTTTGGGACTTCGACCAACGATTTAAAAATTTAATGGCTTGTGCAAGATTTTCGATGAATTATTTACAACATAAGGAATGGTTAATCACAGAGTTACTACCCCATAATAGAGTCCCACTCATGCAACAGAAGATTCTGACGTAAAAAAAAGAATTGGAGTTGGCCATGAAGTTAGAAGCATCACCTGTTGGAGAGACTGGAGCTGGTATGGCCCAAATCTTGTCGCAGTTAGAAACCTTGTCTATTCAGATTCAAGATATCAAGAAAGGTAAATAAAAGTGAGAAGACATTTGGTGCACTAGATGCAAGGAGGATGGACATTCTAAATATCAATGTACAACGTTTCATGATTATCTCAATGATAGTAATCCAAGTCCATTAAATCTTGTTGTATGGTGTAGAATTTGTTAGACTAAAGGACACACTAACCGGAAGAATGCTACTTATTACAGAAGATGGTGAATAATACTAATAATTTATGGTGTAAGTTCTCTCGCTCTGTTGGACATGATGAGAAAAATTGTCGAGCATATCATTTTCTCATTGAGCGCACTGCAGACACATTTCTTATGAAGGGAGAAAGTCAAGCTAAGAGAAATTATGCATAATTCAATCAACCGCGAGGTTGATTCAGATTCCATGGAAGAGGAGGATTTGGTCAGGGTAGAGGAAAAGTCATATTTTATAATTGTGGTACACCTGGACATTATACTCGAGAGTGTCCACATCCTTCCACAACTTGCATGTATTGTAGAGCACTAGATCATACAATTGAAGACTGTATGCAACTTAAAGCTAAATGGTAAGCAAAGCAGAATCAAAACCAGAACCAGAATCATAATCAAAGTGTACATAAGATTTTAGCAGAACCACGACCGAACCAACCTACTGTCACTGTAGTAAGAAGAGGTGGATCTATGACGAGTGGAGATAAGAACGGTTGTAATAATCATACAGATCCGAGAGTGAGACCAGTAGCCCATAAGCCACCATAGTTTCATGTTCATAAGGAAAAGGGAATATTCTTTGAATATCGTGATGAATTTATGAAGGGTCCATGGATATCCTCTTTACCACTCGTTGTCGAAAAAGGACATGTATATGATATGCCACCTCACTTCGACAGGTCTGCACCAAAGAAGAATCTAGGAAAGGTAAGTGCCCTTCATTCTTTCCTAAAAAGTTGTTTAGATTTGGTTAAAGATGAGAATTCATTAAGGGAGTTGAAAAATTTAATTGGGGATTTTGAGGAAGAAGTGATATCCTAAAGGGTTGTCAATCATGTTCATAAAAGGATCAAGATTGGTCGGGAACTACAACTTAATGAGCAGATTGGTGACTACGACATGGATTTGGTTATCTTAGATTTGGGTTTAGATGTGAAGAACCTAACCAAACAGACATGGGAGAATATGGGTAAGCCAAAACTAATATGGTCTCCTATCTAGTTACAGTTGGCCAACCAACAGAAAGTTATACCATTTGGTAGAATGGTGTCAAAACACGAAATTTCTGAAAAATTTAAAATTTTATTTATAACAATAAATGTTAACTAAATAGTATTTCTGGTCCTGTTTTAATTTCAGTAACTAACGTAACCTGTTTAAAGGACTCTGCCTTACTAAAAATTTGATTTCTGTGATTGTAATTAATGACTGTTTTGTTTCAAACTGCAAGGGAAGAGCTAGTCGTAGCTGACTGGCTTACTTAGCTTACGAGCTAATGCATAAGTCGTCTTCTGTTTCTCAGGTACGCCGGTGAAGTAAGGATCACTGTATTTTAAACTTGGTAAGCATCAATACTCCCTGTACTTTAAAACTTTAAAGAAGATTTATTTACTGTTGCAAGTTGTAGTACAAGACAGTGAAGTTATTCTCATGAACCTACACTTGAATTAAGATTGATAGTCTGCCTCGACATGATATATTTTATTCGGATAGTATCATCAGGTTTTGCGATGAATTACATTGTTTCCGTTATAATTATTGTTTTATGAATATGACTCTATGTTACTGCTGTAACTATCACTGGAACAATTGTTTGTATCATACTTATTATCTGCATAAAGCGACTTAGCATCATGTGATATGTTGTCAACTAATACCGGTGATTACCGTTGTGTTCACGTATTATTAACGTGAGTTGAAAAAGTGGCGCCTCTAGCGTTGTTCCATTATATTAATCTAGTATCGAGGTCCAATGTTTACTTAGAGTTTAATTTATGTCACCTGACTGTGCCTTGTTTTTAAACTACATTCATGGTATGATCCAGTAGAGGAATTTATATTTCAGTATCTTCATAATAGAGATTTTTATTCTAATTGTTTACTGTTTAACAATAGTATTAGTAGAAAATACTATGATAGTATATAATGGCAAATGTGTATCTTGTCATATAGACTTGGTAACATTTCAATGTATTAAGTAACAAGGTGTTTTCATTTGAAAGTTGACTACCTTATTGCTTACATAGGAATGTAATATGCTCATGGCATTAATCCATGGCTTGGTTTCAATATATAAATAATATAATGATTGTGCAACAATCATAATGTTCCCATACGTTGGCAAACTTTATATCCAATATGGTGTTAAGGTTGTATCTATCATACTAGGTTAAGAGAAACTCTATGGTTGAAGTTGACTATATCTCGTTCATATCATTGTAGGGAATATACATACCACGTACCTTGGAATTATTGAAGGTTTGATTGCAAGGCATGCGCTATTTGTTGATTGAATGTATTTCATATTGTATTTCCATACGTTGGAGTTTGACTTGTATCTATGCAATGATTTTTAAAATCGATGAACAATGATTTGGATGGCAACTGAACTATATGGTCTCGACCCATATTACGTTGATATATTTTAATGCTACGTGGTTAACTCTCCTCCATGCATTTGATGATATATAAACTGTTATCGAAACCCTACCAGGTTATTGTCTTTGCCTCCGGGCTCGGGTCCTAAGGGTGAAACCCTCCATGCCTGGATTTCGTCGTTGGACACTGTAACAAAATGCACAGTGTTGTGGTTCTGGTCTCATGGTTTTATTCTTGTGGTAGGATAAGTCCTCGGCTCTGCTGATAGTGTTTGCTACAGTTTCACTGTTTCGTGGTCTCTTTGCTCCTTCTTTGTTTAAGTCCCAGCTACTTACAGTCCTTCGCTGTGCTGGTGTGGGTATGAAGTGGGGTTTTGTTAATGTCTTTAAATTATGAGAGGGTTGATGCATTTGGGTATGGGGTGTGCTTCTCGACTGGTTCAATCCCAGTTTAAGGGTTTCGTCTGGAAGGTTTATCTGTCGCGGCTGTCAATAGAAGGGTTATGAGGGTGTCCCTTGCTCCTCCAACCGACGAATGTGATGGGGTTTCAGTGCTTGATCCCACCGGTGGCTCCCAGATTATCCACGGGTTGCATTGCTCAGGTAAAGCAATAACCACATTTTCGCAGTTTTTGTTTTGCAAACAAGTGTAGATTTACTATGTACTCACAACTCTCGGCATTGATAGTGTATTAACATCTCTCGGCAAATTGTTACTGTGCAGGTCACGCGGCTCTGAAGGTGTGCAGGGCTTTAACTCCAACGCTGGCTCCTCCGGGTAAGCCTGGTTATCCACGGCTGTCTCTTCCTTTGCTGGTTTTGTGGTTAGGGTTGAGTCTTGGAGGGAAACTCCTATGTTGTGAGGTCGTTCACGACTTGATGTCATGGGTGCAGTCATCTGTATAAAGTTGAATGAGTTCTTCGATACCTGCAATGGATGATAACTCTACTGTATGGAGTGCATGTATTGTTTCTATGTTTTTTCTTGGATTTTGAATGTTTAATAAAAAGAATGTGGATGTTCTTCGACTATAACTGTAATAGTTAAATAGTATAAGGTTATTCTGTCGAGTTGGGTTTCTGTTTTGTGTTCAACACATATATATGGAATTGTTAACTCAGTGGTGACTGGGAACGAGTTGTAACAAAATTATTTTTATTCCTGTATAATTATTTATTAAAACTGTGGATAGAAATTATATACTTAGAACTATGTATAAATCTACAGTAGGTTTTGTCTGCCATATAAGGCATTCTTTTCATTTGTTTTCAGTCTGTCAAGTGAAAGTTGTAAGGCTACGGCCGTGTAGGGTTTGTGGACTACTCTAAGGGAGAATATTAAAAAATGAAATAAATATTATTACTGTATATAATTTATGAAGGTTGGTAACAGCCAATAATGGTTGCATTCGTCGACAGTTTCTCTGTTATGTTAATATGTTTGTTTAGAAGTAGGAATTTATTCAACAGTGCTTGTATACTATATGTATATGAAATTGATATTGAACAGAAATCTATGCCTGTAAATTGTGTAAAGAAACATTGAAGTCTCTTGAGTCTTGGCTTCGAGCCATTCAATACGTTTGTCTTGTTTAAAACAACTCTGTCAACTATGTTATGATAACATGGCTATTAATTTCTAATACTAGGTTGAAGGGGAATAATACTCTACAGTTTCTAAGTGTTTGTGTTTGACTACTGTGTTAATGAATACGATTATATGGAAGCTTGTAACAATGAAATATTGTTACAGTCACACCCTTTAGTTAGTCGGTAGCTGTCAATCATATTCTGAGTATAAACAATATACTAATATGAGTTTTGTTTATCTATTAGCTCGATACAAGTATGATCTGTAACTAAAGTTGACTGAAATATGAAACAAATATATGTAAACAGGTATATTATTCTAATAGGAAATATCTCAAAGTAAAAACTAAGATTTATCTATATCTGTTCTTATGACTGTTTGATAGCTATAATTCTGGAATATCTACTGTTTAATATTCTGTCTATTGTTTAACTATTAACAGGAATTCTAGAAATACATAAACATGGCATTTGTTAACTGTAACAGTAACAAATATATGCTGCATAGGATAATTACTCTATTTAAATAAAAGTAGGGAAAATTCTAAAACTTCTGAGTTCTGTAATTTATACCAAAAGAAAATACAGAGACTGATTTACTGAAATTGAATACAGTCAAAACATAGTTGAACTAGACTATTTCATATGAAAATTAATTAAACCAACAGCAGGAAGAGTGACAGAACCTGTAGCTATGGTAGACAATAACAGCAATGGGAGGCTGTTCCTCCCTACCAATTCCTGGAGAGTGCCCAGACAGCACTTCTCAGGACCCCCGAGCTTGCTCTGGTCTAACTGGATGGAACTAGGTACAGTCAACAATTCCCTCAGCCAAAACAACTATACTGGAACCAAGTTACTGCAACTTCCTGTTCAAAACACTTCCTTACTGTTTTTCCCACTTCCTCAATGGGACTCCTGAATAGCATTCACCTGAATGTATTCTCCCTCTAGAACAATTTGCTGACCCCCAGCTCAGTTCATTGAGTAGTATTTAAAAGATTGCCTAGGTCTTAGTTGGGCTAACTGTCATTAATGAGCCACCTGCTCAGATTCCACTTTCTTGGGGAATCATGACCCCAAAATATAGGGAAGTTGCCACCTGCAACTCAGGAAGTGTTTGAGGATGCTGCCACTTGTCTTTTGTCCTTCCACCTAATTCCATCCACCAGTTAGACCAGTAACCTCTTTTAACAGCTCTCCCATGCTGTTGTCTCCATAATTTATTTATTAATAATAATTATTCAGAATTTACATTCAATTTCTGGAGACTCTGCTGAGTCATCCATTCCTACTTAGCATTAAATTTAACATAATGTCTCAGGAATATTAAAAATAATTACATTATTTTAATAAAATTGGGGTATGTGACATACACACCCCCTTAAAATGTAACATCGTCCTCGATGTTACTTATTCTTCTTCTTCAGCCACCTGCTGGAATAGATGGGGATATGCTTCCCGCATCTTACTTTCCAGCTCCTAGGTAGCTTCTTCAGGACTAAGGTGCTTCCATTGCACCTTCACTTGTCCAATTATGCGTTTCCGTAGAGTAATTTCCCTCCTCCCGAGGATACAATCCGGTTCCACCAGAACTTCCCCTTCTGGTTCTACCTGTACAATGTTCCAATCAATAACATGAGTAGCATCATGAACATACTTTTTCAAAACAGAGATATGAAAAACATTGTGTACTTTTAAATTTGGCGGTAATGCTAACTGATAAGCAACTTGACCAATTCTAGCTAAAATTTCAAATGGACCACAGTATCGTGGTGCTAATTTTGCACAACTTCCTAATCTTAGGGAGCTCTTCTTTGGTCTTACCTTGATGAACACATGTTCACCTACCTGGAACTCTTTAGGAGTTCTTTTCAAATCTGCTTGACTCTTTTGCCGATCCTGGGCAATCTTCAAGTTTTCCTGCACTTGTTTCACAACCTGTTCCATTTCTTTCAATAAATCAGGTCCTAACACTAATCTATCTACTGGATTACTCCAAGAGATAGGAGTGTTGCACTTTCGTCCATACAAAACCTCAAAAGGACTAAACTTAGCTGATGATTGATAGCTGTTATTGTATGCAAATTCAGCTAAGTGCAAGTAATCCTCCCACTTACCTGGTTGGTCTTTAACATACATCCTTAACAGATCTTCTAATATTTGATTAACTCTTTCAGTTTGTCCATCCGTCTGAGGATGGAAAGAGGTGCTGAAATTCAAAGTGGTGTTTAATCCTTTGAACAAAGATCTCCAAAAGTTTCCTGTGAATTTAGGATCCCTGTCTGATATAATAACCTTTGGAATACCATGTAACCGAAAAATCTGTTTTAAAAAGATATCTGCTATGTTTGCAGCCTTGTATGTGGTTTTAACAGGAATAAAATGTGCTGATTTACTTAATTTGTCTACCACTACCATAATTGAATCATTCTGATATTGATTTTTGGGTAAACCCGTAATGAAATCCAGGCTGATTATTTCCCATTTCCAGCTAGGAATAGGTAAAGGTTGCAGCAATCCAGCTGGATGTTGGTGTTCTGTTTTTACTTGCTGGCAGTCCAAACACTTAGCTAAATATTCAGCTGTTTCCGATTTCATGCTAGGCCAAAAATATTCTTTTCTCAACATAGTGAAAGTCTTTTGATAGCCAGGATGCCCGGAGTAAGGGGTTTTATGAATTTCGTCTAAAATTAACAGCTTAACTGTAGGTGCATTAGGGACATACAGCCTGTCCTTAAACAACAAAAATCCATTTTCATTTAAACTATACCCTTTTACCAAACTTTCTGTGGGTTGTTCTTTGGCTGCAGTTTGTAAATGCTGATAATTTTCGTCTAATTTTATCCCTTCAGCCAGCTGTTCATTTAAGTCAGAAGTATAAGTGCTGCTAGCTGATATAAAATTCAGTTTTGCATTTCTGCTCAAGGCATCAGCTACCCTATTTTCCTTTCCTTTGATGTGTTGGATTTCGAAATCGTATTCACTTAGGAATGCCAGCCACCTGGCTTGTCTTGCATTTAAATTTGGCTGATCTAAAAGGTATTTCAGACCTTTATTGTCGGTTAGTAAGGTAAATTTTCTGCCTATTAGGTGGTGTCGCCACATCTTTAAAGCATGAATTACAACAGCTAATTCTAGATCATAAGTGGCATAATTATTTTCATGGATTTTCAGCTTCCTAGATTCGTAAGCAATGACATGTCCTTCTTGAGTCAGCACTCCGCCTAAACCATCATTACAAGCGTCGGTGCAAAATATGAAATCTTTATTTGGGTCCGCTATTCTAAGAATAGGTGCAGTTGTCAATAAGGTCTTAAGTTTCTTGAAACTTTCTTCACATTTCGCATTCCAATCAAACTTCTTGCCTTTCTTTTGCAAAGAAGTGATTGGGTTGGCTATTTTTGAAAAGCCTTCAATAAACCTCCGGTAGTAACCGGTAATCCCCATGAAAGATCTAACGTCCGTCACATCTTTAGGTACTGGCCATTCTTCAATTGCCCGAATCTTTTCAAGATCAACTGAAATCCCTTCCTTAGTGACTACATGTCCTAAGTACTGGATCTCGTCTTTGAAGAAATCACACTTACTGAATTTTGCAAAGAGCTGTTGTTCTCTCAGTTCTTGTAAGACTATTCGTAAGTGTTCTTTATGCTCCTCCTCATTCTTAGAATAGATTAAAATGTCGTCGATGAATACAACAACAAATTTATCTAAGTACTTGTGCATTATGTTGTTCATTAAGCACATAAAAACAGCTGGGGCATTAGTAAGTCCAAATGGCATTACGACAAATTCGTAATGTCCGTACCTTGTTCTAAAGGCTGTTTTGAAAATATCTTCTTCTTTAATTCTTACCTGATGATAACCTGATCTCAGATCGATCTTAGAGAATACCGTAGCTCCACGTAGTTGATCAAACAGATCATCAATACGAGGTAACGGATACCTGTTTTTGATTGTCATCTTGTTTAGTTGACGATAATCTATACAAAGTCGCATAGTTCCGTCCTTCTTTTTAACGAAAATCACTAGTGCTCCCCAAGGGGATACACTGGGTCGAATATAATTCTTGTCTATTAACTCCTTTAACTGAGTTTTCAACTCGTTAAGCTCCAAGATATTCATACGATACGGTGCTTTTGAACTGGGAACGGCACCTGGTACCAGCTCAATTGTAAAGTCTAGCTCCCTCTTACGAGGCAATTCTGGGATTTCCTCAGGAAAAACGTCAATAAATTCATTGACTATAGGGATGTTCTCTACTGTTTTCTGGTTGCTTTCGGACTTATCTGTCTCATCTGTAATAGCTACAGCATAAGTCTTGCACCCTTTTCTGACTGCTCTTTTAAGTTGTAAGGCAGAAATCTGCCTAACTATGGTTTTCCTAGGGATACCCCTAACAGTTACAGGCTGTCCACTACTGTCTACACACCTAAAAGTTTTGTCAAAACAGTTTAAAACGACCCTATGTTGTTCCAACCAGTCCATTCCGATAAGTATGTCATAAGAGCCAAGTGGTAAGATGTTCAGTTTAACTGTAGTTCTAAAATCATTCATGTTTAAGATGCATTCTTTTACATAACAGTTTACTTTCTTCTTTGCCCCAGTAGCTAATTGTACAGACCAAGAATTATCAAACCTTTCAACAGTCAAATTACATTTTTCTATCAACTGAGGTGAAATATAACTAAGACTAGCACATGGGTCTATTAATATAGTAACTGGGGTTTTGTTAATCATACCTCCTACTTCCACCATGGAAGTTTGGTAGTCAGCCTGGCGGTTTTCCAATGCTGCATTGATTCGGGGCATAGTTCCTGCAAAATCTCCAACCGTCATTTCATCTTGAACAGTATGAATATTGCTGATTTGTTTCTTTCTGTTTGGGCAGACTGAAGCATAATGTGGCCCATTACACTCCCAACACTTGACAGGTTCTTTTCGCTCAAAATTTTTGGTGTAGTTTCCATGGTTATTAGGAGTCTCTTTGCTGTTTTTATAATTGTTTGAATGGCTGACAGCTCCATTTTTGTTTCCTTGGAAACTTTTACTATTAAAGTGGTTCCCGCTTTTACCATTCTTGAAACTTTTATGGGGAACGAATTCCTTTTTCTTGTACTCGATCAGATTGCTGTTCTTTTTGGCTTTCCAGCTGGCTATCCCCTCTTTCTTTTTATTCTGTTCGTAACAGAAATTTGCCTTGCGCATAGCTTCTTCCAGTGTTTTGGGGTTGTCATATTCAATTCTGTCCTTGATATGATAGGGCAGGAAACTAAGAAACCGCTGTATTTTTGGTTTCTCTTCGACAAAATACGGTACATAACGCAACAGACTTAAAAATTTACTGTTTAAGTCCTTCATCGTCATAGATCCGAGTTTTAGTTCATAAAATTCTTTGGCCCTCTCTTCATAATACTGCTCGGACAGGAATTTCTTCTTGAAGTATCTTTTAAAGGTACTCCAATTAACTTCTCTTTCTTTAATCCCTTTGACCCTTTTCAGATCTTGCCACCATATGTCCGCCTTTCCCGAGAGGTTGTAGATGGCCATTCGTGCCTTTAGCTGATTTGAGTAGTTATAGATCTGAAAATATTTTCTCATCCCGGATAACCAGGATTCTGCCTCTTCTCCAGTTTCAGCTTCTCCATTGAAAGTTGGGGGCTTTATCTTCTTAAACTCCCCGGAAATCTCTTCATAAGGCCTGTACTTTTTCCTTCGGTTGTGCAGCTCAGCTTCACTGCTGTCACTGCTAGTGTGATAACTGGGTTGTCCCTTTCTTTCTTCAGATGAGGAACTGCTGTCAGATTTAGCTGGTTTTGTCCTTTTTGACCCTCTTTGATGACTAACTTCTTCTGAGTCAGCTGGTTTGCTCCTTCCTTCAGTCTGAAATTTTTCTATCAATAGCTGATTTAACTGCTCCTGAGTCTTTAGAATTCTTTCATTATCCTTCTTGACTGTTTCCATTTCTGTCTTTAATCCTCTTATGGTCTGCATCAGCTCAGTGGTGTGAGCAATTTCTTCTGTCTCAGGTTCTCTTGACATCTGTCTTGTCACAGCATTGGGAGATTCCTCCTCAGCATATTCTCCCAGTTTTTCCATACCTGTCTGTAAAATTTAGAAAAGAAAAATTTTCTGTTCTGTTCATGAAACCGAAATATATGTTAGTACTTTATATATAAAAAAAAAATCTTCTTTTATGGTCACTGTTTGCGGAAGTTTAGTGGAGTCACATCCAAGCCTAGTGTCTGAACCATGCTCTGATACCACATGTCAAAACCCGAAATTTCTGAAAAATTTAAAATTTTATTTATAACAATAAATGTTAACTAAATAGTATTTCTGGTCCTGTTTTAATTTTAGTAACTAACGTAACCTGTTTAAAGGACTCTGCCTTACTAAAAATTTGATTTCTGTGATTGTAATTAATGACTGTTTTGTTTCAAACTGCAAGGGAAGAGCTAGTCGTAGCTGACTGGCTTACTTAGCTTACGAGCTAATGCATAAGTCGTCTTCTGTTTCTCAGGTACGCCGGTGAAGTAAGGATCACTGTATTTTAAACTTGGTAAGCATCAATACTCCCTGTACTTTAAAACTTTAAAGAAGATTTATTTACTATTGCAAGTTGTAGTACAAGACAGTGAAGTTATTCTCATGAACCTACACTTGAATTAAGATTGATAGTCTGCCTCGACATGATATATTTTATTCGGATAGTATCATCAGGTTTTGCGATGAATTACATTGTTTCCGTTATAATTATTGTTTTATGAATATGACTCTATGTTACTGCTGTAACTATCACTGGAACAATTGTTTGTATCATACTTATTATCTGCATAAAGCGACTTAGCATCATGTGATATGTTGTCAACTAATACCGGTGATTACTGTTGTGTTCACGTATTATTAACGTGAGTTGAAAAAGTGGCGCCTCTAGCGTTGTTCCATTATATTAATCTAGTATCGAGGTCCAATGTTTACTTAGAGTTTAATTTATGTCACCTGACTGTGCCTTGTTTTTAAACTACATTCATGGTATGATCCAGTAGAGGAATTTATATTTCAGTATCTTCATAATAGAGATTTTTATTCTAATTGTTTACTGTTTAACAATAGTATTAGTAGAAAATACTATGATAGTATATAATGGCAAATGTGTATCTTGTCATATAGACTTGGTAACATCTCAATGTATTAAGTAACAAGGTGTTTTCATTTGAAAGTTGACTACCTTATTGCTTACATAGGAATGTAATATGCTCATGGCATTAATCCATGGCTTGGTTTCAATATATAAATAATATAATGATTGTGCAACAATCATAATGTTCCCATACGTTGGCAAACTTTATATCCAATATGGTGTTAAGGTTGTATCTATCATACTAGGTTAAGAGAAACTCTATGGTTGAAGTTGACTATATCTCGTTCATATCATTGTAGGTAATATACATACCACGTACCTTGGAATTATTGAAGGTTCGATTGCAAGGCATGCGCTATTTGTTGATTGAATGTATTTCATATTGTATTTCCATACGTTGGAGTTTGACTTGTATCTATGCAATGATTTTTAAAATCGATGAACAATGATTTGGATGGCAACTGAACTATATGGTCTCGACCCATATTACGTTGATATATTTTAATGCTACGTGGTTAACTCTCCTCCATGCATTTGATGATATATAAACTGTTATCGAAACCCTACCAGGTTATTGTCTTTGCCTCCGGGCTCGGGTCCTAAGGGTGAAATCCTCCATGCCTGGATTTCGTCGTTGGACACTGTAACAAAATGCACAGTGTTGTGGTTCTGGTCACATGGTTTTATTCTTGTGGTAGGATAAGTCCTCGGCTCTGTTGATAGTGTTTGCTACAGTTTCACTGTTTCGTGGTCTCTTTGCTCCTTCTTTGTTTAAGTCCCAGCTACTTACAGTCCTTCGCTGTGTTGGTGTGGGTATGAAGCGGGGTTTTGTTAATGTCTTTAAATTATGAGAGGGTTGATGCATTTGGGTATGGGGTGTGCTTCTCGACTGGTTCAATCCCAGTTTAAGGGTTTCGTCTGGAAGGTTTATCTGTCGCGGCTATCAATAGAAGGGTTATGAGGGTGTCCCTTGCTCCTCCAACCGACGAATGTGATGGGGTTTCAGTGCTTGCTCCCACCGGTGGCTCCCAGATTATCCACGGGTTGCATTGCTCAGGTAAAGCAATAACCACATTTTCGCAGTTTTTGTTTTGCAAACAAGTGTAGATTTACTATGTACTCACAACTCTCGGCATTGATAGTGTATTAACATCTCTCGGCAAATTGTTACTGTGCAGGTCACGCGGCTCTGAAGGTGTGCAGGGCTTTAACTCCAACGCTGGCTCCTCCGGGTAAGCCTGGTTATCCACGGCTGTCTCTTCCTTTGCTGGTTTTGTGGTTAGGGTTGAGTCTTGGAGGGAAACTCCTATGTTGTGAGGTCGTTTACGACTTGATGTCATGGGTGCAGTCATCTGTATAAAGTTGTTTTGTTTGAAATGAAAAGGGGTTTGAAACCCTGTTATGTTTATGGAGAGCCATTCACGGCTCAGACTGTATGAGGCCAGGGTTTCTGTTATTGTACTTGTAATTGCTAGGCGTAGGGTTTTATCCACGCTGTTTAAATTAATATTTAATATGATAATAGGCCTGTCATGGCCGTGTTTCATTTTCGTGTTTTGTTAAAATATTAGAATGTTTGAAATGTAAGGATGAATGAGTTCTTCGATACCTGCAATGGATGATAACTCTACTGTATGGAGTGCATGTATTGTTTCTATGTTTTTTCTTGGATTTTGAATGTTTAATAAAAAGAATGTGGATGTTCTTCGACTATAACTGTAATAGTTAAATAGTATAAGGTTATTCTGTCGAGTTGGGTTTCTGTTTTGTGTTCAACACATATATATGGAATTGTTAACTCAGTGGTGACTGGGAACGAGTTGTAACAAAATTATTTTTATTCCTGTATAATTATTTATTAAAACTGTGGATAGAAATTATATACTTAGAACTATGTATAAATCTACAGTAGGTTTTGTCTGCCATATAAGGCATTCTTTTCATTTGTTTTCAGTCTGTCAAGTGAAAGTTGTAAGGCTACGGCCGTGTAGGGTTTGTGGACTACTCTAAGGGAGAATATTAAAAAATGAAATAAATATTATTACTGTATATAATTTATGAAGGTTGGTAACAGCCAATAATGGTTGCATTCGTCGACAGTTTCTCTGTTATGTTAATATGTTTGTTTAGAAGTAGGAATTTATTCAACAGTGCTTGTATACTATATGTATATGAAATTGATATTGAACAGAAATCTATGCCTGTAAATTGTGTAAAGAAACATTGAAGTCTCTTGAGTCTTGGCTTCGAGCCATTCAATACGTTTGTCTTGTTTAAAACAACTCTGTCAACTATGTTATGATAACATGGCTATTAATTTCTAATACTAGGTTGAAGGGAAATAATACTCTACAGTTTCTAAGTGTTTGTGTTTGACTACTGTGTTAATGAATACGATTATATGGAAGCTTGTAACAATGAAATATTGTTACAGTCACACCCTTTAGTTAGTCGGTAGCTGTCAATCATATTCTGAGTATAAACAATATACTAATATGAGTTTTGTTTATCTATTAGCTCGATACAAGTATGATCTGTAACTAAAGTTGACTGAAATATGAAACAAATATATGTAAACAGGTATATTATTCTAATAGGAAATATCTCAAAGTAAAAACTAAGATTTATCTATATCTGTTCTTATGACTGTTTGATAGCTATAATTCTGGAATATCTACTGTTTAATATTCTGTCTATTGTTTAACTATTAACAGGAATTCTAGAAATACATAAACATGGCATTTGTTAACTGTAACAGTAACAAATATATGCTGCATAGGATAATTACTCTATTTAAATAAAAGTAGGGAAAATTCTAAAACTTCTGAGTTCTGTAATTTATACCAAAAGAAAATACAGAGACTGATTTACTGAAATTGAATACAGTCAAAACATAGTTGAACTAGACTATTTCATATGAAAATTAATTAAACCAACAGCAGGAAGAGTGACAGAACCTGTAGCTATGGTAGACAATAACAGCAATGGGAGGCTGTTCCTCCCTACCAATTCCTGGAGAGTGCCCAGACAGCACTTCTCAGGACCCCCGAGCTTGCTCTGGTCTAACTGGCTGGAACTAGGTACAGTCAACAATTCCCTCAGCCAAAACAGCTATACTGGAACCAAGTTACTGCAACTTCCTGTTCAAAACACTTCCTTACTTTTTTTCCCACTTCCTCAATGGGACTCCTGAATAGCATTCACCTGAATGTATTCTCCCTCTAGAACAATTTGCTGACCCCGAGCTCAGTTCATTGAGTAGTATTTAAAAGATTGCCTAGGTCTTAGTTGGGCTAACTGTCATTAATGAGCCACCTGCTCAGATTCCACTTTCTTGGGGAATCATGACCCCAAAATATAGGGAAGTTGCCACCTGCAACTCAGGAAGTGTTTGAGGATGCTGCCACTTGTCTTTTGTCCTTCCACCTAATTCCATCCACCAGTTAGACCAGTAACCTCTTTTAACAGCTCTCCCATGCTGTTGTCTCCATAATTTATTTATTAATAATAATTATTCAGAATTTACATTCCATTTCTGGAGACTCTGCTGAGTCATCCCTTCCTACTTAGCATTAAATTTAACATAATGTCTCAGGAATATTAAAAATAATTACATTATTTTAATAAAATTGGGGTATGTGACAAATGGTTTGGGTCCCTGTCGAAGTGGAGGGATTGCGAACATTTGTAGACTTCGAAGTGATAGAAATTGTCGACGACACTAATCTGTATCCTACACTGTTGGGTATTGATTGGGAAATTAAGAATCATACTATTATCAACTTTAAGAAGGGAATATAAAAAATTTTAAATGAAGAGATTAGAGTTGTCACACCTTTGGATCCATTGGAAGGTCAACGGTATGTTGAACTAGTCAAAGGAGATTATGATGTTCAAGATCTAGACAACATTGATAATGTATCA
Organism: Larix kaempferi; assembly: GCA_027924585.1. NCBI lineage: Eukaryota > Viridiplantae > Streptophyta > Pinopsida > Pinales > Pinaceae > Larix > Larix kaempferi. Next base: position 18,919,873 of record BSBM01000893.1, read on the forward strand.
TCCAAGATAAATGTCTATATCAATATTACAACAGATGGCATGCTTAGTTGGCGGAGTGTTAGTCTTGTTCATTTGATTCTGGCGAAGCTTTGGAGAACTGGCAGAATAGGTTACATGAAGTATCAATGTGAAGGTGTGACCATGTGACAAAATCATTGTGTTTGGTTGGAAAAAGGGTATGTAATCTTCCTACTTACGAAGGTTTTCCTAATGTGGAAAATGTTATTGATGAATTTGAATATAGGGTACCTGAACAATAATGCTTATTATCCCTAGAGGTCGCTCTGAAAGCCACTCTAGTGAGGTGATGGGATGCGCATAAGAAAACTATAATGGGTTGGTTGCAGTGTCAAAGATATTTACAAATTCATTTTGGTGAAAGAATTCCCTATATTGGTGAGAAGCATACTTGGATGACTAGACCTACTAATCATTTAGCTACCTGTAGTACAATTTGGTAGAATATACCCCCAAGCAAGAGTGGGTACATATGTTCATTCATACACTAGACACTATACAAAGGAATTGGTATACGTTACTGGAACTGTGAAAAGGAACTGCGGATTGGGATGCTAAGACAATGAGAATCAAACAGACATTCAACTATGAGGATTAAATTCCTACAATAGATGTGGCTCTGCAGATTATCAAGGAAATTGTTTCGAAGATTCTGGGACTAGTGTCTAATCTTCCGTAGTGGACTGTGACCATGGAGAAAATTATGGAGTGTTACAACATCAACGGAGGACTAGAGGATGATGATCAGAGGGATATTCATACTCCAGAAATTGAAGGAAATCGTGACCTGATATTACATATAACAAATTTCTAAAGCCATTGAAGATCACAAAGGTAAATATAGGCTCTCCTAAAAATCCAAAGTTTGCAAATATAGGAGATTATTGGGATGATGAAACGATGGGAAAAATTACTGACCTATTGCATGAATTTCAAGACTTGTTTCCCTCTAAATTTTCAAAACTGAAAGGTATTGTTGGTGACTTGGGTGAAATGAAAATCCCACTAAAACTTGGCACCAAGAGAATTAAGCAAAGGCCGTACAGATTGAATCCACGATATAAGGAAAATGTCAGAGTAGAGTTAGACAGAATGCTTGATGCAGGTATAATTGAGCCTATCGAAGAATCATAATGGATCAGTCCTATGGTAGCCCAAGACAAGAAGGCATGGTAGATTAGTATTTGTATTCACTTGTGGAAGTTGAAAGATGCTTGTCTACATGATCCTTTTCCAACTCCTTTTACATATGAACTATTTGAGAGCATTGGTGGGTAGGAAGCCTATTCCTTCACAGATGGATTTTCTGGGTATCATCAAATCAAGATTGCTACGGAGGATTGACATAAAACAATATTTGTGACAGGATGGTGCTAATTCCAGTACATGGTAATGCCTTTTGGCCTAAAGAATGCCCCTGCAATTTTCTCACCTCTAGTTGTCGTCGCATTTAAGTAATTCATTGATAAGTTTATAGAAGTATATTTTGATGACTGGATAGTATACGGGTTGCTCAAGAATCATATTGAAAATTTAAGGTTTATGTTAGATCATTCTAGACAGTATTAAATCTCTCTGAAGTTGAATAAATGCATATTGTGTGCTCCATTTGGCATATTATTGGGACATGTAGTTTGCAATAAAGGTTTTTTAGTGGATTCTGCAAGGATTTCCATTATAGTTGATCTTCCTCCACCTACTTCAGTTCGACAATTGAGGACAAATCTGGGTCACACAGGATATTACAGGAAATTTATCAAAGGCTATGCTCAGATTACAACGCCAATGGAAAAATTACTCAAGAAGGATGCAAAGTTTAACTGGAACGAAGACTGCTAGCAGAGTCTCGACAAGTTGAAGGAGAAAATGGTTTCAACACCTATTCTGGTGTTTCCTAACTGGAAAAAAGAATTTCATGTTCATGTTGATTCTTCATATGTCGCTCTGGGTGTGGTGCTCACTCAAACAGGTGAGGGTTCTATTCACCATCCTATTTCATTTTCCAGCAGGAAATTTTCCACTGCAGAAATAAATTATACTACGACAGAAAGGGAAGGACTTTCCATGGTGTTTGCATTACAAAAGTTTAGGAATTATTTGTTAGGAGGTGATTTTAAGATGTTTATAGACCACTCTACTTTGAAGTACCTAGTCAACAAGCCAGTGTTGGGGGGGAAGATCTGTTGATGGTTATTGTTGTTTCAGGAATATGATTCTTAGATCATTGTCAAACCTGAAAGGTTGAATGCGGGCCTCGACCATCTATCGAGGTTGGAAATAGGCGAATAACCAAATAGATTAGAAGATAATCTCCTAGATGCACAAATATTTTCAGTAAGAATGGTCGATGAATAATTTCAAGATATTGTGACATTTTTGTCCACAAGAGCAGCGCCAAAAGGATACACGATTTCCTAGAAGAAGTAGTTGGTTGTCAAATATGCATACTACCAGTTGATGGCCGGTCAGTTGTATACGTTAGGAATATATGAAGTATTGTGTCGTTATGTTGTGGAGCATGAGTGAACAATCATATTAGCTGAAAAACATGATGGTGTGGCAGGTGGTCATTATGCAGGAAAATCCACAGTGTAGAATATTTTAAGAGTGGGATTACGATGGCTGACCCTTCATAGGGATGCTAAATAATATTGTCAAACTACAATGTATGTCAAAGAGTTGGGAAACCCTCCAGGAGAGATGAAATTCCATTGGTACCTCAGGTTACACTGGAGGATTTTGACAAGTGGGTTATTGATTTTGTGTGACATATTAACCCACCAGGGAAAAGGACTGGTGTGAGGCACATTATTACTGCGATAGATTATCTTACACGATGGGATGAAACTGTACCAGTGCAAGATTGCACTGCTATGACCGCTGCATAATTTTTGTTTTAAAATGTCATCACTAGGTTTGGATGTCCTCAAGTTTTATTGAGTGATTAGGGTGAACATTTTTTTAATAATACTATAGAATCTCTCACTAAAGAATTCCCGTTTTACCATTAGAAGAGTAATCCATACCATCCACAAGAAAATGGAGTTATCGAAACCTTCAATAAGATCCTAGAATATACACTAACAAAAGTATGTAATGTGAAGCATGACGACTAGGACTTAAGGATTCTTGCAATTTTGTGGGCCTACAGAACGAAAAAGTAAGAGGTTGACAGGACAGACACCTGCAAGTTGGTGTATGGAGAAGAGGTTGTGACCCCATGGAGTATATTGTACCTAGTTTAAGAATCGTTGCTTTCATCGGCATGCTTGATACTGGTGTTATTGAAGAAAGGTTGGCGTAGTTACTCCAGTTGGAAGAGGATAGATTTGTCACACGTTTTCATCAGCAAGTGCAAAAATATCAAGAAAAAGCGTGGCATGATCACCATATTACTAAGAATCAATTTCAATGAGGATATCTAGTTCTTCTCTATGAAAACAAAATTTTCAAACATCCTGGTAAGTTATAGATGCATTAGCTAGGTACATATGTTATTAAATTTATAACAGAAGGAGGCACCGTGCAGTTACAAAAATTAGATGGTGAGCTCCTCCAAGGATTGGTGAATGGCAGCTAGATGAAGCCCTATAGGGATAGCCATGGTCTGTCGAAGTGAAGATGTCTAATTCCATGCTTGTACATAGAAAAAAAAAATTGGAAACCCCAAGTTTATTTTGTATCGTAGTTAGTTGTGTCGAACTGTCTGTGTCGATGTACAATTCTGTCAGAGCTTCATGGAAACCCCAAGTTATTAGCATGTCGAGGTTCTTCTGTCGGGATCATTTTGTTGAGGTTCTATTTGTTTTTCATTCGAAAACCCCAACTTCCCGTTGCGTCGAGTTGGTGGTCTGTCGAAGTCCTTCTCTCAAAGTGCTATTTCTATCACTTGGAAACCCCTATTTATTTTTGTGTCACAGTTATAAGGGGAAATTGGCGGTCTGTCACACTCTGATTTCTCGAAGTTCTGGAATAGTACACTAGTCGAAGTTGCAGTTATTGCGCATTTATTGATACTTTTATTGTGGGTTTAGTGGCGGTGATTGTGGGGTTTTTGTATTAATTGCTGAAAAGAATGAAGTGTGTGAATAGATTCGTCGCTGCCACCATCATAATTGGAAGATAAAGTACATTCAATTCGCATTAGTAATGACAGGTAGATCACAAGTGGTAGTAAAATTAAAAATCCCACCCCTCCCTTGTTCAGTATTCATTGTGACTTGAGCGATTGCAACATAGTGAGGGAACCAGAGCCGATCCTTAGCATATCAAGTGGAGAGTAAGCGCATAATTTATACAATGCAAGTCAGTCTATCAATTGGAAGTGAGGCTCAAGGGTCTGTCGAGGAAGTTCCGATGCCAGTCTCTATTTCTACTAGTCCCAACAAACCGAAAGTTCTTTCTCTGCAGATTCCTGTCAATGTGCCGAGGAAAACACATCATACAAACCATCTGAATCCAGAGCTGAGAACGAAGGAACGCCATGATGTGGGAGCATCTGCATCAGGCTCTGCATCTATGTTACCAGAGTATATCCCACCAAAAAACTTGAAGGAGAAACCAATAAAGTTTTCGAAGAATGTGCGGTACCAGTTGGATACCATGCCAGTGGCGAAGGGTGTCATGGTTCAAGGTAATATTTTGAGAAACATCTAGAAGTTGTCATATGCGGACCACGATGTCACCAAGTTTCCTGAATTTAACTACACCCACTACATGAGAGCTGTTTTTTCAACTGAAGTTCATCCGATGGAACTAGAACAATAGTAGTGGGCTCTTGGCATGGCCAAAGCCGATCTTTTACCATTATTTCATATTTCCCCATTTTCGTCACACTTCGGAATTCAACGCATGTGTAAAGAAATTGTTACTTTGTCTACATGGAGGATGCCTATGGTTGGGGACTGGGGTGTCAATATATATAGACCTAATTTCCAGGATTATGGGCCTTCCTAAGGCTGGGTTGGACCCATCGCAGTATTTTGTAGGGAAAGAAAGAGATCGTGATCTCACAAAGAGAATGAAGAAGTATAACTTGTCAAAGAGAAACAAAGCCTTCAATGTGGCCTCTATCAACAACCAGGCTGTTTGGTTTGCTGCAAAGTTGTTAGCCACTAAGCTACTACATAAGGTTCGACCGAACCAAGTCATTGCTTCTGTCATTGCTGTAGCACAGCAATGTGCCCAAGGGATGCAAATGAATTGGGCCACATTTCTACTTAATGAGTTTCTTGCAGATTGTGCGGATGCACAGGACAATGGCTCGCCATTCACCTATTCATGGTTGTTGTTGTTGATTTCATTTTTTGGGTGGGCAGAGACAACATATTATCAGGGTATGGAACTAATTGGCCAATGCCAAGGCTCATGGTATATGAACTTGTCATTTTATGATATAAGGATCTGTCAGTAGGAAATCAATATCTCTTTATACATGTAGCTGGAAGCATTCCGCTATTATGTGGTTCAGATACCATGCATCATTGAAGCTGTTGTGTAAAAATATCATAGCATGGAAAATTTCAAGGATGGGCCCCACCACATGTATGTGCAAGCAAGAAGATACCCACACCATTAGTGGTTAGTTATTGGGCTCAAGTTGACTCATGAATAAATGGATCCTATGGTCCAAGAATGGTTGGCGGAATGGAAAGTACCCATAGAACCAGAAAACATCTCTCCAGATCCGTTGCACCAAGAACAAAAATAGCAGGGAACCTCAGGCCAGCAGCAACAAAAAATTCAAAATACACAGCATATTGGAGAAGGGGTAGATGAGCAAGAGGATGAAGAGTCAAGTCAGACCCCTACTGATCTGGTTCTGGGAGAAAAACAGAAAGTGGGAACATCTGTGCAGGGAGGAAGGAAAAAGAAGAAAACAAAGATATTTGAGAATTCCCAAGCATTAACAGATGACGATATTCCTATTTGACAGGATGATAAAGGTTGTGGAGGAAAATCGCAAGAAAGCAGAAGATAGGATGATCCATATATTCAGTGGCATTATAGACGTCCTGGATATGTTGTTGCAAGAAGTTAAAAGGATAATCATTCCGCCTCCATCGCAAGTCACACCGCCACGGGTCGAAGTTGCACAACAAGAAGAAGGCCAGGACCAGAAACTTGCAACCCATTCGACAGAGGGGGTGGTTAAAATTTTTCCAAGAGCACTAAGTTTTGATGAACTAGGCACACCTGTGTAGATCCCACATACTGGGTCTGTTGACTTAAAGTTATCCACATTGCCACTTTATGTATTGTAACGATTACAAGAAGGTATAGCAAAAGAAGTAAATTCGAGGGAGAGTTCCCTCTTGGATCAAATGAAGGGATATAAGAATCAGGCGGTTAAGCTGAAGGAATTGAGTGTTGAGCTTCAGCAGGACAAGGACCTACTGTGAAAGGAAAAGGATAAAGTTTAGAAGGATGTTGAAGTCGCATGCATTATAGTAACTGAGGCCGAATTTATCAAAGATATAACATTTGAGGATAAGATACAACATTTTGAAGTTGTTATCTTGGGATATTGACAAAAAGTACAAGATTTAGAGTCCAATCTTGTACCAAGTACTCCACCTGAAGTATCTGATCAACGAAAAGAGGTAGTTTGAGAAGTTGTTTAGAGCCTTCAGACAGCGGAAGCACAATGCCTGAAGATGTAGGAGGATGTGCCACAGTCATGAGCTGCATTATTTGAATATGTGGAGTTACAGGAGGTCACTACCAAGATCGGGGCTACTGAAGAAAGGATGAGTACATTGCACAAGAAGTTGAAGAATTTGCCACCAGTCCATAGAATGAGGAGAGATATAGAGAGCAAAGAGCTGCAACATGAAATCAATGAGATGAGGATGAAGCATAGCAAAAGAACATAATGGGTTGAGGTGGTATAGTCTAAGGCTAAGCGTGTATCAGATTTCATCGGGGGTAAGCATACTTACATCTAGTCAACAGTCGCTCAGGCTGTCGAGGAAATCAAAACCAATGTTATTGTAAATATGGTCGAAAATATCACCCAGAAGAAAGACGAAGTCCAACAGTTGGTCGCAGTAAGAAGGAGTGTGTTCTAGGAGTTTTAGTCGAAGCTATAGGAACCTATCTCACAACCTTGAAGTGGCTCGAGATGAGCCACATGTGATTGTTGGGGTCCTATTGGGCCTAGTGTTTTGGAGGTACCATTTTTGGTGAAAACAATTTTGGTGTGGAAAAAGGCAAGACAGAAGTGGTTCGACGAATCAATAAAATTCGACAAAGCGACAAAGAATTCGGGAAAAACAATTATGTTGAATAAGTCAAATGGTCGGAGTTGAGTCAGTCAATTAGAAAGGGTCCAGATTGTAATAACGAGTTGGTTAGTAAGTTAGTGGGTTAGTGAGAGCGAGGGAAGGTAAGTGCACCCTATAAATATTTAATAAGGGAAGAGTTTTAGGTTGGTTTGAGTTGGCTATAGAGGTTTACTAGTTTTTGTTACTGTGAAGTCAATGCTGGAATAACATATTTTGAGTCTATAATGAAGTATTATGCCATACCTGTCGGAGTTATTTTGGAGAAGCCGAGTCGTTGATCTGTACGCTATGTGTACAGATCCTTTGTATGTCATGAAGAAATATGTAATTCTTAACTGAAGTGCTTATTTGGATGTGACTCATAATAAAGACAAGCGCTTCTGTGGTTTTTCCCAAGATGTGTTTCCACGTTAAACATGGTGTCTTTATGTGTTGTGATGTGTGATGTGATATGTGATATGTGTTTCTTTCCTCTATCTGAATGCTTAAATGAATGCATGATCAAGATAATTATAAGTAATATGAATGCAGATTATAATTTAAGTTATGTCATTCTGGTGATGTCATGGGTTCTGTTGAAGTGATGAATGTGTTGAAGCTATGATTCTCTCAATGTTCTAGATTAGTCGATGTTATTGGGTTGTATGATGAATGTATCGCATGTCGAGCTATTCCCCTTTCACACTGCATAAATCTGGTTCCTGCAGTCTCCATAGGTACTTTGGGTGAGACTTCATCTCCTCTGCAGGTGTTGCCAAAAGGGATTGAACTCCCTTTTGAGCCAATATCTATGGAAGTGGTGTTTGTTGGTATTTTGTTGAATGTTTGAACCTCGATCGAAGTAAAATTGCACCAACAAATCATGTTCATCCTAGAATTCGATTCAAGAAAATTTACGGTTTTTCTCAATATCATCCATGGAACCACCCCAAAATGCATTTTAAACATGATTTTCTAGGGTTTCCACCTTATTCCATAAAATAATTGGACTAAAATCAGAGGAAACATTATTGTGGTGATAGTGGGAAACCTTCCTAAGTGTCCTTAGGGTTTCATTTCATTCAAAGACTTTAATATCTTTGAATGTAGGTCTGGGAGATAATCATGCACACCGTGAATTGCCTCCACAAGCCGTTGAGCTCACTATAACATTTTAGTAGGATACAATGCAAAATATGCTAATTGATTTTAGTGTTGAAACTTGCATGCATAAGATCTAGGTACACAAAATCATTGTATTTTTTTTTATCAACAACCAAAACAATGCTCCTCACTACCATGAAATGAACTAAAAATACGGGAGAAGGTTTCTCTTGTGCCAACAATAAATTATATATTTGTCATGTATAAATAGCATGTAGTTGAACCATAGGGAATACACCCATAAAAATCATGCAAGAGATTGAGATCACAGATATATGCACATCAATTTCAAAACATCTCTTATGCTATTAGAGTAGCATCACAAACTTTGGTTGTTGAAGTCATAGTTCAAATCCATATAAAGTTATGAGTACATAGAGATACATGCACACAGTTAGGAAGCTTGAATGAGGAAATGGAAATTCAAATCAAATGTCATTTATGATGGTAGAAGATCTTGAATCTTAGGATTTGTATTGTTTAATTTGATTGCTTGTGTGAAGAAAAGAAAAGATCCACAATTCTAAATCTAATCAAATTTGACTTGATCAAACTGATTACTTTATTTTTTAATTTTGCCATTATTTTCAGTATTTTCCTTGATGTTGCCAATAATATTATTTTCAGACCCTTGATGATATATTCACCATCACAATGATCACAACGTTGATCTAAATAACCTTTAGAGGGATAATTTCTCAATTTTCTCATAGCATGCCTCGGGTCATGTTTCAACCCAGACAAAGACTTCTTCAACCAAAAACCAAGTTTAGACATGCCATATTCAACAAAACTAGGATGTTGTTCTATATAAATATTCTATAGAAAATAACTAATAAGAAAATAAGTTGATTTTACATCCATCTAGTGAATTTCCCACTAGAAATTTAGAGCAAGTGATAAAATCATTTGAATGGTTTCCATCTTGGCAATAGGGGAAAACGTCACAATATCCTCCGTACTTCCTTTTTGAGAAAAGCCTCGAGAAACCAATCAAGCTATGCACTTATGAAAGCATCTTCTCAAAGGAAATTGGTCTTGTATATGCATTTACAACCTACATTGTTCTTCCCGGGGGGAGTGGAACCAACTCCCATGTTTAATTTTTCATTAGAGAGTTGTATTATTTTGCCATTTCACATTCTCACTCTAGTTTAACACAAGCCTCCTCATAAGACTAAGGATTACAAGTATCCATGAATTTTTCCATAAGATAAAATTTTCAAAGCAAAAGAGCCTGCAACATGTAGAGTTTTTTAATTTTCGCAGACCACCTGGGGATATGAATTACAGTCTCTGTAGAAGATGAGGATTTACTAAGAATTTCTTTAGAAGGATTTTTGGCTCCTCATCAATAGGTTGGATTTAGTGTTTGGGCTTATTCACAAATATGAAATGGGAGTCTCCCTGCTACTTTTCCTTTCCAGGAATCATTGTCCCCTCCACTCCATCACTTCTTAGATGTTCTTTCGCCTTCATCATGCTGGGATGCTTCCAAATTATTCTCTTTATTGTTAATGTTTCCTTTTCTATTTATTGTTGTATTTCTAGTTTAAGTTTCAAGATTTATTTTAGTGTAGAGTCACCTGAATGTTTTGTTAATGGATCTTATTCAAATTGTTTTCCCTTTGAAATGCTGATGGGATTGCCTCACTTCAGCTTTGGTAGTTTTACTTCTTTAACCTTGTTTTATAACCTTCTCAATTTATCCTTTTTAGTACTTTGATTTCTATACATGAACCAAGCGCTCTGCTAATTTTGGACAAGATCCTACTGAATGTTCATGCTCAAAACACACCTTATAATTGAAATGGATGTTTCCATAATTAATAGACTGTTTCTATATGTGCTCTAAATATTTAGGGAATCCTAAATAGGTGATCCATATTTCTTTTCAAAGTGTATTTCAACACAAGTGTTGGAATATTGATCAAATTTGTGCCCCTTGGATTCTTGTGAAATACATTTCAATTTTCCACGAACATTTCAAATAGTATCAACAATTGATTCATGATTGATGCCAAAATTCTAGAGGTAGGACTATATGCCTTACCCTTGGCGGGATTTTCTATAGGAAATTTGCAATAGGGATATGGTTGATATTCCTATAGTTCATGATTAAACCATGGGTCCCTCAAAGACATTGTTTCTACCATTTATTACTCCAAAGAAACCTCTATTTACCTCAGTTATTTCTTGCAGCTTCCAGTTTTTGGAAATCTAGATGGTGGGACTTAGGAGGAGAAGATTCCCCCAAATCTATGGTGGACAAATTGTATAGGGAGTTTACGTTATGGCATTGTTCGAAATGGGTCATACTATTATAGTGATTTCTATAAATGCATCCCTACTTTTTTTATATTTGGTATCTTGGTATTCACATTTTTATAAGTATGTGATATAATTTGAATATTATGTCTTCATGGATAACACTATTTCTTTTATGACAGGTGGAATATTTATGTCAACTGCCTTAGTCGGTAAATTAGACGGACAGTTGGAATTCTTAGCGTATCAACTAGCTTTTGATATTTTCAAGCTACCTTTATCTATCAAAAATAAATCTTGCAATGGAAGTGAATATGGGTGGGATTATGTGGTTACCCTCATCAACTTGGACCTTATTATAAATGTAAATGCTAAAAGAATTTGATCAACAAATGTTGTGAACTCATATTCAAATTGGTATTCTTCTATCTTCACAATCCAATTCAATTCTTTCCAAATCCAATTTTTCTTGTCTTATCATGTAAATACACTCTTCTTCCTCGTGGTGTTTAGCATCCACAGTATGAGGAATAATACGCGTGTTTCTCAAGAGTGTGTAAGCATCTTCAAATTGGTATTCTTCTATCTTCACAATCCAATTCAATTCTTTCCAAATCCAATTTTTCTTGTCTTATCATGTAAATACACTCTTCTTCCTCGTGGTGTTTAGCATCCACAGTATGAGGAATAATACGCGTGTTTCTCAAGAGTGTGTAAGCATCCATTTTTTAAGAGAAGAATGATTAATATATTGTAGGGCTTTATGCTTTAAAATTTTCATCAGCAACACATATAGTAAGTGAAATGCTTTAAAATTTTCATCAACAACACATATAGTAAGTGAAATGGAAATTGACTATTGGAGTTCACTTGCACCATATCTAGGAAATGTGAATTTCCCACACCTGGATATAGTGTTTCACATCCTTATTGGGGAGTCCAACAACTAGCGAGGGTGCATACGAAATTCGTGCAATGATTTAATCTACCGAACAATGTAATCTCATTGAAGTCTATTGTCTTGTAAATAGTGTAAAATATGGTGATAATGAAGTTAATGGGATTACATTTTGATGGATTGAAAAATAGTGGATCCGATGAAATAATGTTGCAACCCTGTTTGTCATCCCGCCATCTCTGAAGTTGCAAGAAGACTATCATTGAAGGTGCCTTGTTTATTTAGTCTAGATGATGTGTGATTTCCAGCTATTCAACAATCTATAGTGGATGATTGTGTGAGGGTTCTCCTTCGATGACTAGCAAGTCAACTTACCTTGGGCAAGGACAAACCAGTTCTCATATTGATTTTCAATTTCAATGTGGACAAAGGTATTCTTTTAGCAACTCACTTGCTCTGAAGCAAATTTTCATTTAAATGCAAAGAGAAAAAATATATCATTCTTTAAAATATGTCCATTATAAATTATATTTATGTGACGTGGAATGAGAACTAACTTTTGATGGTTATAAACTTGTTTACAATAAGAATGTGGAAGCAAAGTAGTGAATGGATATTATGTCAACTAACTACATTAGGTGTTTCTAGAGTTAAATTGTAGTGCAGTACTGGATATAAATAAATAAATAAGATCAACACTGCTTTCTGGTACAATCATGTGTGTCTCTTTTATTTTGAAAACAATTTAGCATCCAAGAATGTTCTAGACAATCCCTTAGTCTATTTGTCAATGATTTTTTTTCTTTTTTCTTTTTTCTTTTTTTTTCTTTTCTGGTCCTGTTGACGTATACCTTTGTTGTTAGACATCAACAAAATTATCTTATCTTATTTCTTTCTATTTTTAACATTATACTTAAATGTTCAAAAATTAATAGCACCTCATTAGAGAACTTGTTGATTTCCATTCAAAGAAAAATGCAAGGGAAACATAGAGAAATACCTTGCATTTTGTACAACCTGCCCATTATAAATGAAACTATCTAACCCATTCTTTGGTTGCAGATATTGTCTACCCATATTCTTGTTTTTTTTAATTTGGGTGGCTTCAAACTGCAATGTCTTTAAAGCCTCTTGCACTGCACTGGGCTTCACATGGGCTAGTGTTACATTATCAACTTTGTCTAGTAATTTTAGTAGAAATTCCTACGAATTGAATGGAAGGTCCATTTGAATCACTCTTATGCCCCTCAATGGCTTCTTGACCATTGAGACCTGTATGGTAGAAGGGAACCAGGAAACCATTCCATATTTTTGGCCTTATTTACTTTAAGATCATTTATTTAATGTATTCTCTAGAAGTATTTAGATATAGGAAATTTACCATTTACTTATCTGCAAACTTGTGAAGGCACCCTAGCCATCCAACAAAAAAGAGGGATAATTTCCTTCAAGTGGGGCATGATGAGACATCATAGTTGATTTAGTTAGTAATGTATTACGTTTGTATTTTTATATTTTGATATTTTGTATGTCTTACCTATCACATTCCTTTCAAACACTTAGTGTGTGCGGTGGAAAAATAAATTTTCATTGTTTGGTTATTCATTTTTAGATGTTGTATACAACATATGGTCCCTGAAACATCATGCTTACAGGGATCCAAGCGGACTAATAATACTTTACTCAGTTACCAGGATGTAAAGGAAATATATTAATAAATAAACATTTTGAGTATACATGTCCCCAACATACCTCTGTATATTATTGGATTTTTTCTTTCATCTTTGATGTCGGGCTAACAACATGTTTATCTTCTCTCTTTTCATGATATTTCAATTAGTGTTATATATTCCCATGCATTGTTGAACTAAGCATGTTTTAATTTTGAGTTTTATGTTATTGTTTTTTTATGATATTTGTGGATATATCACATTGTTTTCAGGATGTGTATTGTTTTTTTTTCTTACTCCCAGCTTTCTTCAATCAGCTATAGATTTGTTCTCCTATTTCTAAAATTTTGCATTGACTTACATAGTTGTCTATGCACTTACTATGTAGTTTTAAATTCATTTACCTTGTTTCAATTCAAATATGCATTAAGACCTCAATTGTTCGCTCTCAATTTCTGCATAGAGGTTGAGCATTAATACCAAAAGAAGGAAATTTACCCACACATAAGGTTCATGATACAATTTACCCGCACATTATTAATTTCGAGGATTAGAAACCGTAAGGGGAATGACTATTTTTTCTTATTTCTAATGATATGCATTGACTTAGATGGTTGTTTATGCATTTATTCAGTAGCTTTACATTCCTTTGGATTGTAGCAATTCAAATATGACTTAAGACATTAATTCTTAGCTCTCAATTTTTGCATAAAGGTTAAGTAGTAGGATAAAAAAACAAAATTTACCCACACAAGAGGATCATCATAAAATAAACCCACAATTTAATTTGGGATTAGTACCCTTAATGGGAATGACTCCAATAACTTATTTAACTAAGAAATCCATTCTTGTAATTGTTACGTTCAGGGATTTAATTCCACCTTGGTTTCCCATCCCCACTTCTTCCCTTGGAGAGTTCAACAAGAATGCTTAAAGTGTTGCCACTTGGGTTTCCAATTGAGTCATCGATACTTTCCCCTCTTAACTCTCCCTAAAAAGAAAAAGTTCTTATCAATTTTTATATATGATACTCTACTCATTCTTTTCTTTTTTCATTATTATGTAATGAGTAGGAGTGGTCAAAAATAGAAAAAAATTCTCCTTTATTTTCTATCCCCCTCGTGTTAGAATATTCTTATTTTGGAGAGCCCATTTCACAATAGTCTAGTTTGTAAGGTGGGAAGTGAATGTGGACATGGATACTATAGTATTTTACTAAATCTACTTATTATAGGTGAAGTATGTGTCGAAGAATTTCAATTTCACATTAGCTCAACATTGGCTCTATATATCAAGTGTTTAAAATATTATACAAGGAAGTTATTTTGGTCAATGGATCAGATCCATCCTAGAATTTTAGGGTTGCATTGAGACGATACACTAGCATTGAGATTATACATAGCCTCAGATGTCCTAACATTATTCAACAAAAAAATGGCAAATAGATCCTCACAAGGATCTGCCGAGCAGTGAGAATGAGCATAAGCCTCTCGAATCCTAGAAGGGCTAGGTGGAGCTCTAGCTACCAAAGAACCATATGAATGATAAGTGGGGTTTTTTGTTACTAGAATAAAATTTCTACAATGTTTGTCTCCTTAAATTACTGATTATCAATGTTGCAAGAAATCGCATGGAATTTTGGTGGAAAAAATGTCTTGATGGGTAACAAGACATGCCAGAGATCTTTGCATGCTCACTTGAAGGAACATAGAGATGGACTAGATGGCATAAAAATCCATCCTGGAGATCAAAGTATACAACTAGTGTGTATGTGCCCAGTACTTGATAGGTGGTAGAAAATTTAGGTTCATTGTCATATAGTTGGGGCCACCCTAAGGTTTCATGGCCACATGAGTTGAGAACCATTGTCAAGGCTACAACCAGAGGTCGACTAAGGAATTCAATGAGTCGATTTGTTCTTCCCTTATTATATTTAATGTTCAAGTAGAATTGTTGCAAGTATGTGGACCACTTTCAATGGCGATCATTCTGTAATTTTCCATGTGTTTTCATGAACTTCAAGGGCTTGTGATCAGTGTGTACAACTATCTCTTTTCCTAGGTTCTAATGTTTCCATTTGTAGTAGGATTATGCAATGGAATACATTTAGTTATCATAGATGAGGTATTTACAAATTGCATTTGAGAGTGTCTCACTATGGTATGCCATTGGATGGCCATGCTGAGTGAGGACTTCACCAATAGTGTAGTCCAAAGCACCTGTCTCAATTTGAAAAGGTTATGGTAGATCTGATAAGGTGAGTATTGGTGTTGAGCATAGGTGGTGTTTTAGATCCTGAAATGATTTATGTTGTGGCTTATCTAATTAAACTTAGATTTGGACCAACCCTTGGTCACTTGGATGAGGGGCAAAGAGATATGAGATACCCAATATGAACCGATGATAGAATCTGGAAAGGATCAAGAAACTATGGAGCTCGGTTTGAGTTGTTGGAGCCAGTTAGTCATAAATGAATTGGATCTTGGCTAGATCCACATGCACCCCGTTGTTATAGGTCAAATCTACACTTCTCCATCCGTGATCACATTTAGCTATTGATCACAGAAAAGGACAACTTGGATTGAAGAGCTAGATTGACCTAGGTGATGCATGGACTTGGTTTACCCCTCAGCAACTGATAAAGCCTTGATTTACATTACATTTTGACATGTGCGCTACTCCTCAGGCATGAAACTAGTGTACATCAGGAAGTGTGCCCTACTCTATTGAAGGAAACTAGGGCACACCAGCTAGTATGCCCTACTTTACCTCTTGCATAGTAGCGCACACCTCAAGAAATCTTGCAAACGTTGGTTGTAAAGCAGTGAAGTTGCATATTGTGTGCTACTCTACTGTGGAAAACATGCGCACATCTTAAGATGAAATCAAAAAATATATTAATTTGATGATTTGGTATTAGTTGAATTTGGTTTGCAACTTCCCCAACCTCCCAATCAAACTACCTCTCGATCCAAACTGCCTAGCTTGTCCCATAAATACAAGGGGGATATATGAGAGAGGAGAGGAGAAACTATGCATTAAGGGTTTTTATGCTGGAGGAATTCCAAAGTTAGTGTGAAGAGCAGGAGCCCAGAATCTGGTTGCACAAGCACTCTGAATGATTAGGTATAATTGTACTGGTTATTTGCTTTTGACAGTAAAGGTTGAAATACCCTTCCCGTCCCAATCAAATGTCTAATGGATTGCATATTTGTTTGGATTAAATGCTTGATTGTATTTGATGTCTAAATTGCATTTCAATTTCATCATTGTTATGTCAGTCAAGATATGCTGAGGAAGGTATCTTTTGTATTGCAGGTTCATCAAATGGAAGATCAAGTGAAGGATCAAGCAAAAGCTAGGATCGAACGTCGTTAATAAGGTATGCCTTCTAAGATCTTGATCTCTTTCCTTTTGTAGAAGCCCATGTAATATGATAAATGTATTTACCTGTCACCCCCTAAGTTGGTAGTGTCCGCTCCTCGCTATAAGGTAGAAATCATGAACAACAGAGTAGCGACTCCGCTGGGGACCGGTTGTTTTCTACTCTAGGAGACCTAGGTAGTTTTCCTTCCAGTACTTTTTAGTCTTATTGATACCCTAAGAGGCCCTGTAGGTCATCTTTACCTGCTTTCTCTTGCTTGCTCATCTTAGTTTTCCTTTTCAAATCCTTTTTCAACCTTCTCTAACATGTGCGCTAGTCTTCCCTACACACAATAGCACATACCTGATGATGAGCACTGCTTTTACTATTGCACAGTAGAGCACATCTCCCAGTGTGTGTTGGTTTATGCACTGCACAGTAGGGCATATTCCTGTAACTCTCTGTTTGCTGTTGGATTTTATTTCCACTTGTTTGGTTTGATTTCCATCCTCTTGCTTTTCCTTCTTAACTGATCCTTGAGATTTGTAAGCCTTTTTTGAGTCTTGTTAGCCTCTCTTAAGTCCCTTAACTCATCTTTTCTTTCTTGAGTACTTTTTGAGGTGTCTTGCTTGTTTGTGACTCTTTTTGAAGACCGAATACTGTTCCTTGTTGGACATAGCTGCACTCATGTACCCTAGATGCTTGTTGCAAGTATACAAACCTTTGTTTTATAACATTTGGTGTTTGTGGAAACACTAGCACACTTTGACGGTGTCTTGGCCTTTGATTTAGGGTTTGACCCCAAGTTGGAGTCCATAAGGTGTTTTCAAAAGCTTTTTGAGTCTAAACACTTTCCTGATTGTTTGTCAGTTTTAGTCCAAGTAAGTTGAAGTCCTTTACTTTGCTTTCTTTTGAGTCTTTGTGATTGTAAGGCCATCTTTGGTTCACTTGCCTACCTTTTTGCTTGGCTTAGTGCTTTCTTAGGGTTCTTGGTCCTTTGGAGCAACCTTTCCATTTTAGGCATCTCTTATCCCTGTTTTCTTTTCACTTTGTTTTCCAAGCCCAAAGTTTTTTCCTTTAAAAAAAAAAACTTTGTAGGACAAGTCTTTGTCATGTCATAGAGTTGATTGTTGTGAGCCTTGGAGTTTCTTTTCCTTACTTACATTTCTCTTTTAGGTCTTACTTGCTTCCATTTTTGAGTTCTTTTTCTTTTACATGTATCAGAAAAGGAAAAAAAATGAGTTTGGTAGTTTAAATTAGTAAGACTTACGATCATTTTGAAGTAGCGTAGTTTACTTTTTTTTGAATTTGAAAAGAAAATAAAAAGAGACTTGTTTTAGGTTTGCTTAGTTTTCATTTTGGAAAGAGCATAAACGAAAAAAGAAAAAGAGTCTTTTGTTGCTTTGAAAGTTTTTGTTTTTTTTTGCACTTTTCTTTCTCAAACCATTCCACACAATGCACTACCCCGTTGAGTAAAAAGTAGCCTTATAAAGAAATTTTAATAAAATCAATTAGAAACATTTTTCTTTTCAGGTATACACATCATCAACTAGCTTAGGCTAGATTTTTGAGCTTAAATCACCTTAAACTGCTTGGAACTGGCTTCATTACTCAACAATCGTAGTATGACTTTCATTTAGGTAAATCCATCTATATCAAATAGTCCTGGGATGCTCTACTCAAACCAGAGTTAAGCACAAGGCCATGGGTGATTGGAACTGTTGAGGATATCCACTCACTTTCCTCTCAACCATAAACCAGAGTCGAGTCACGTACGGGGGTCCTTTTAGACTTCAGGATTTGCTACCCTGCCCATGCATTTCGACTAGGCTGATGGCTGTCCCCCCAGGTTATTTCATATTGATGGTAGCCTTAGTACCAAACCTTTATGATTCTACACAGGTGAGTGGGCGGTTATTCCCACTTCACCTCAGACAGGTTTGGAAGGTAACCCTCTGGCAGTAATCCCGGGAAAGTGGTTTGGTAATTCAAGCGCTTGCACCTAGTGGACCTCTGGTGGATGCACCCAGTGGACCTCCGGTGGACCCCACGAAACTGACCATCGATGCTTTGTTAGTTTATTCTGGGCCTTGATCATCCCAGACTTGCTTCTGAGAGTATTTGCTATCCATTTGATTGGTTTGATTACTTAGGATTTTTTAGTGGTATGCTGTTTGCTCCTTAGTCTTAGTGGCCAATAGGTTTTTCACTTAGTTTATTTTTATATAATTGTGGAATACCAATAGCTTCGTAGGTCTCGAAGGTTGAAAAACCTTCCCCCACTCATTGTGGAGCCACTTCCACCACCGCGACGATGGAGGAAAAACTCCAGTGGTTTTTTTGAACTTACTGGTGAAATAGAGGTTCATGGTGAACCACAACCCATAACCCCGGATTGACAAGTTCTTAATACTGTCGAGGTTGAGGATATTACTTCTAGTGAGTTCAACACTCCTTTCAACCCTCCTCTTACCGTACCTAACGATCCGCTTCTGGTACCTATAGGTTTTCAGCAACCTGAGTATAGTGCATATCTTTTCACACCTAGTTATATTATGATTGAGCCAGGAGACGAGCAGGGATATCCACAAACTCCCACAATGAGTATGAATACAGGGATTGTTAATCCTTCATTCACAAACACTGCTACACCAAGTTCGTCACAGACAGCTTTTGCTTCAACTCCGTCCTTTATTTTTAACGCTGGTACTTTAGGAATTCCAAGCTCAACAACTTTGACATCTGCCTTAGTTGCTACCCCTAATTTTGGACCCAACAATGTAGTGAATTTCACTCAACCTC
Organism: Larix kaempferi; assembly: GCA_027924585.1. Lineage (NCBI taxonomy): Eukaryota > Viridiplantae > Streptophyta > Pinopsida > Pinales > Pinaceae > Larix > Larix kaempferi. The sequence continues at coordinate 18,939,322 of BSBM01000893.1, forward strand.
CTGCAACTCAACAGTCATACCATATACTTAGTACTTGGATTTCCACACCCAATGTTGGGCCAAATCCCTCTACAACTATGCTTGTCATGAGTACCATGACTGCACCATCCACCTTGACTACCCCTGGTTTTAACACCTTTGTACGTTACAATATGAATCAAGGTAATATACCTGTAGGAAACATCCCCTTTTCTTTGTTTTTTGGAGGAGGGGGTAATATCTTTAACCAACAATATGGCAGGGATAACACCCAGCCACAGTGGATAAACACATAGGGTGCCAACCCACTTTCATTTGGGTGGGGGAATTTCAACAACACTTTCACACAACAACAAATGGCGGGGGGCAACCCCTACCAGCAGATGGCTGGGGGCAACCCTAACCAGCAGTTTATGGGTCAAACTATGGGAGGTTCCCCCTTCATGACTCCATCTTATCAAATTCCATCTTATAGACCTCGTTTACCATTTCTGGAAACTCTGAATTTTCCATATCTTTCCAAGTTAACGAACGATCCGGTGTGCCATAACATTATGTGGCCACCAGTTCCCACTAAGCTACCTTCGGACATTCCAAAATTCAAAGGTAAAACTGGTGAGGATCCTGGTGATCATGTCACCACTTTTCACCTCTGGTGTTCTTCGAACTCGTTGAACGAAGATTCCGTTAGGTTGAGACTTTTTCAAAGAACCTTGATTGGCGCTGTAGCCAAATGGTACATTGAGTTACCTGTAACCACCTTTTTTAATTTTCGGGATCTTGCAACGGTTTTTTTGAACCACTTCCAGCTTCCTGTTCGGTACGATGCCGGAACAAATCTTTTGTCTACCTTCAGACAAAACAAGGCCACTCATCTATCTGATCATATTCAAGAGTGGCGAAGACGGAAGAGGCTCATTAAGGCCAACATTCCCCTAGAGTTCTTATTAGAATGGTATCTGAACACTCCTTCCTTATATTTCTAAGGAAGTAGCTACTTCTGGGGTGTCATCGAAAGAAGAAGCCATTTTAAGGACCCAGCAACTAGACTTGGTTTATGCTCAATATGGGATCCTTTACAAGATTATACCTGATGCACCGCGATCAAACACTAATCTAGGTAGACCAAAACCTGGATCACATGTTGACGACATTGTAGGTTTAGTTGATTCTGTAGCTTTCGAAGCATTGAATAAACAGGTTCATGCCTTATCGGTCAAACAATCTACTGCAGAAGTGACTTCTGTCACAACCTCTCCTTATATGACTGAATCTATACAACAGGTTCAAACCAATCAAAAGGGCCTTCGGCATCCCAACAACAAAAAGAAGGGCAAGAAAAGAGAAGGGAACCAACAAAAGCCCAAAAACAAAGAAAATGTCGAGGAGGGTAACAGAGAAAAGAAGAAGGTTAAGTTCCCTTGCAAGCTTTGCAAGTAGTACCACCTCACTCACCAATGCCCTCTAATCGAAGAAGCCCATAAGCTGCTTCAAGAAAAGAAACCCGCCATCCTTAAAGATCCATTTCCCAAAGGGCAGGGCTCAACTTCTGGCACCTCTAATGCTGGGGGCACCACCCATGCTTCAGTTGATCAAACTTTTATTAATATGGTTAACTCGGATGCTCTTTTACAAATGCGGGCAAGAAATTATACCTCCGATTCACAGAATAAGGATAAAGATATTCTTGAATCTTCCACTCCTCTCCACATACCTGTGGATTCACTGCCCAAGATCCAAGAAGGTGTCTTGAAATGGGCTTCGCACAATCCCAACGCACGGGCTGCTACCAACTACAATGTGGTCGAAGATCTAGCCCAGACCCCTTATGCCATGTCCACCTTAGAAGTTTTGCAAAGTTGTCCATTACAATGAAATGCACTTCTGGCAGTGATTGAAAGTATGGAATCATCCAACATGACTGCGCGTTTTGATATGTCTGATATCAAATACCGGTTGTCGTATCACGTTGCTCTTCAGATAGAAGTAGTTCATGGTCCTATGACCATTGGACGAGCTGTCGTAGATGAGGTCGTGTTTACGTGCGTAATGCCAATTTATTGTTGGAAAGCCTTAGGTTCTCTCGAGTTAGCCCCCTCTAACACACTACTTACTGCATTTGAGGGCAGAACTTTTCATCCACACGGAGTCTTTCCATCATTTGACGTCACACTTTCTGGTAAGACAGTTGTTGTAGAGGTTGAATTTTTGGATGCTCCGCTTCATTACAATATGTTGTTAGGTAGGAGCTGTACATATGCCATGAGAGCTATTCCATCGACAATTTTCTAAGTTGTAATGTTCCCTCATGAAGGCAAGACTGTCACAGTTGATCAACTTTCGTTCTCTCGGCGAAACAACCAGACTTGATCGAAATCCATAATTCCTTTAGTTGATCAATCTACCCCAGCAAGCGAGAGTTTAGGAGCAGGGCTTTATGGGTCATTAATGGGCACTTTTGACCTACCCGCTCCTGTTCTTTTCATGTGTTCTGTTGAAGGTACATCTACTGAAACTTTCATGGTCGTTTTAAGGACTGATCCATGGATCCTTCCTACTGTATCAGAACCATCAGTGCCCTTATCCATTGCAGAAGTAGCATACATGGAATCACAACATGCTGCAACAGAACATATCGTGACTCCGCCAGTCTCTATTGAGTCGGATATGGACTATGCTCCTGCATGGTCAGTAGACTCTACCCGCTCTTTTGATTGTTTAGACGCGGTTTTTCCTTCTGACGAAGCCATTTTGGAAGCCATGATGGGCCTGGACCATCCTTGGGAACACATGCACCACAGGTCTTACCTACTTCCAAATCTAGACACAATAGAGAGAGGAGAGTTTTCTATGAGACCTGGTGGGAATGTTGATTTGTACTCTATCCCTTCCACTTCAAGTGTGGTTTACGCTGAAGGGAATATGGCTAATATATCGAGAACCATCCCGATCAACATTTCCACCAAACCCGTGGTTGTGGAAAACATCTTCATTGGAGCAGATTGTTCTTCGGAGGAGATCACTCTGTATACCAAACTTTTTCAAGAATTTCGCGATATTTTTGCTTGGTCTTATGAGGAGATGCCAAGCATCGATCCTGCCATTTTTGAGCATGTCATCACAACATATCCTAATGCGAAACCTATGAGACAAAAGCTCCATCCAGTGAATCCTTGAAAAGTGGTCGCCATTAAGGCGGAGGTTGAAAAATTGCTTAAAGCCGGATTTACTATCCGATCGACATGACAAATGGGTTTCAAATCCTATTCCCGTTGATAAAAAGCAAGGGACCATTAGAGTCTGTACTGAATTCTGGGATTTAAACAAAGCTTGTCTGAAAGATAACTACCCCACAGCATTTATTGATCAAATCATAGATGCGTGTGCAGGACACGAGATATTTTCTTTCATGGATGGATTTTCGGGATATAATCAAATTCAAATCAAACCCGAAGATCAACACAAAACAAATTTTATTTCTGTGGGGAACCTTTTCCTATTGGAAGATGCCATTTGGCTTAAAGAATGCTAGAGCCACTTTTCAACGAGTAATGAATTTCGCTTTTCATGACATCAAACATATAGTTGAACCTTACTTTGATGACCTCCCGGCGCGATCTCGAAATAGACGGGATCACCCAGCTCATTTGAGACTTGTGTTTGAACGATGCAGACAATACAAGATTCGATTCAATCCTAATAAGTGTGTATTCTGCATCGATTCTGGATGATTACTGGGTTTCATTGTATCCAGTCGTGGCATAATGGTCGACCCTTTAAAAATTGAGGCGATTGTAAATCTGCCTCCTCTTCGCACCTTGAGACAAATCCAAAGTTTGCAAGGAATGTTTAACTTCCTACAACGTTTTATCATAAACTATGCCAAAATTACAAAGGGTTTCATGAGACTGCTTAAACAAGATACCTACTTTTTATGGGATGAGGCTGCTCAAGCATCGTTTGAGGCCTTAAAAAGGGAATTACTATCAGCCCCCTTGTTAAGCCTGCCTGATTATACAAAATATTTCCTCTTATATCTGGCGGCATCAGTATATACAATTGGCATAGTACTAGTTCAGGAGGATGACACGCTCCAAGAGCGTGTCATTTATTACTCTGGCGTGCATTGATAACTCCTAAGATTAAGTATTCACATTTTGAGAAGTTAGCACTAGTTGCGGTCTATGTGGTGCAGAGGCTTCATCACTATATCCTTTTACGAACCACTACTGTGATTGCAGAGGTCAATCCTTTCAAATATGTTCTCACTCGACATATCATTGGTGGGAAATACAATAAATGGATTGTAATCTTGCAAGAGTTTGATTTGGTTTTTTAGTCTACCAAGTTAAAGAAATCACTAGTGTTCGCTGAATTAATTTCTGAATTTCCCAGTGACTTAGTGCATATTGAAGAAGAGTCATCATTACCGGATGAACATATCTTTCTTATTGCCTCCTCTGACCCATGGTACAGAGATATTTTAATATAGCTCCAGACTTTGAGGTGTCCTACCACTTTTTCTAGAGAGGGACGATGCAAACTGAAAATTCATGCGAAAAACTATCTCATTATTTCTGATACTTTGTACAGATGTGGGATAGACTCCATCTTACGACGTTTTTTAACTTTAGAAGAAGCAGAATCAATATTGAATGATGCTCACAGTGGAGCTTGTGGGGGTCATCTTTCTGGGTTGGCAACAGCTCAGAAAATACTTCGTGTCGTGTATTTTTGGCCCATAATTTTTAAAGATTGTGTGGAAGCTGTGAAACGCTATCATCCATGTCAGTTTTTCACTAGAAAAATGAGAGCACATCCATCTCCTCTTCATCCCATAATCACAGTAGGACACTTCACCAAATGGAAGGTTGATTATATGACTTGCAATCCAGTTTCGACTGGAGGGCATCATTATATCATCGTTGCCGTCGACTACTTTACCAAGTGGGCCGAAGCAATTCCTACTATTAAAGCGGATGGAGAAACTACTGCTTATTTTGTATTCGACCAGATTATCGCAAGGTTTGGCATACCTAAAGAGATCGTGACTGATCATGGTCGCCATTTTAAGAACAACATGATGACCGATCTTTAAACTATGCTAGGTTTTCGGCAGGAACATTCATCTTCTTTCTATCCATGGGCGAATGGTCAAGTCGAAGCGATTAATAAGAATTTAAAGACAATTTTGCAAAGAATTGTTAATGTCAGTCGAAATAACTGGCACATCATGTTGTACCCTGCTCTTTAGGCTTATCAAGAAAATGTGAAGACTGCTGCCGGGTTCTCTCCTTTCCAACTTGTGCATGGGATAGAAGCAGTTGTTCCGGCTGAGTGCGATATTCCTTCGTTGAAGTTAGCTATCCAACTATTACCAGATACCTCAACACTAGAAGAATGTTTGTTGCGTTTAGAGCATCTAGATGAGCAGCGCCGTGATGTGCTCACAGCAAAAGAGATCCATAAGAATCGAGTCAAGGGACAGTATGACAAGTCTGTCAGACCTAGGGTGTTTCTCGAGGGAGACCTTGTTCTACTTTGGGATTAGGACAAGGAACCTTTAGGACTTGGAAAGTTCAAATCCATGTGGCTCGGTCCCTATATAACTTCTAAGGTACTAAAGAAAGGTGCGTATGATCTAACAGACTACGAGGGTAATAAGTTGCCAGATCCTAGAAATGGGCTCTACCTGAAGAAGTACTACGCTTAGGCACTTGTTCTTTTTGTTATATTATAGCTGTATATTTTGTAGAGCTAGCTTTTGCTTGTGATTATTAGTTGGTCTTATGTGTTTTTCGCTTCGTGTTTTAGATTTCGACTGAACATTTTTTAGGATTTCCTGATGGTGCCAGTTGCCACACCCGACACTTGGCTTTAGCAGCTTGGGTCATTTACTCACCGACTGGCCAACTAGTTTCTTCGGGAAGGGTTTGTTTGGGTCCCACAACGAATAACGTGGCTGAGTATAGTGTGGTCATAGAACTTCTTCGGGATGCTCTTGTCCAGGGAATTTCACGATTGGAGGTAAGGTTTGATTCGCAACTAGTTGTATTTCAGTTAACGGGTGTTTATTAGATTAGAGATCCCGTTTTGCTATGACATTTTTTGCGAGTTAAATTATTGGAAAGACAATTTGATTACATCACATATCAACAGATTCCAAGAAATTTTAATGCATTAGATGATTCATATGCAAACTACATTTTAGATTGGCATTTGTATCATACACTTTCATAATAAGCACATAAAGTTTAAACACACACATGTAAATATAAAGCCAATACTGTATATATATCCGATACTGTATCAAAATATAATATGAATTTGGATCATAATTCTATCACAGAGTCATGTCATAAGATACAAAATTGGGCTCGGTGGCCTCAAAAATATACATAAAATATCCTTCTCCTATGGAGAAGGTGGGGCCTCATCAACATCCACTGGCTCTCGATAGCATATGACTAGCCTAGCTACTTTCCACAGCAATCTAATCCAAGCTGGGGGCACACCAACGACATCATCCTGCATGTCAACGGGCATCCGCTCAATGCGATATGTGGGAATGTCTTGAGTCAACCGACTCATTTTCCTCTCTATTGTCCCCAGTGTAGCATCAGTTGCACCCACATCTACTAGTCTCACAAATGTAGTAGGGTGTCCCTCAAGACAAACTGGTCCAACATCTGCATATGACACTTTGTTTCAGTACTTCAAACTCATCATAAAAATAATATACTTTAAAAATTGAAAAAATTAAATAATTTTCAAAACATAAACATACCTATATCTCCCCAGGCATCACCTAGAGGAAGTACCAACTCTGGATCATGACGGAAGTCTAAACCAACATACGGAAACTGCTCAAATGTTGGCACCCGTCTCTCGCACCATCCCCAGAAATCATCGGTGTGATAGCAAAAGTGGCTTTCACCACCACCTCGGCGGAGAAAAATGTCACCCCAACGGCCCAATCTCGGCTCACGAGGAATGACTGGGGGAAAAGGCATGCCCAAACTAAGAGTAGGTACCCTCTCGAAGAAGAAGGTACAAAGAATGATGCCATATCCAAAGTTCTTCATTCTCCCGGTCTTACACCCTGAGAGTTGAAGCTTCATGTTTGCTAACAGACTAGTGCACTAGTCATACACATGACCTTGCAAGCATTCGATACCAATATGCATGTAGTGTCTTGAGGCTAAATGCTATGTAGCACTCCCTCCCATTCGATTTAACATACTTACAATAACTTTCAGAGGGAAGCTTGCAATAGTAGAAATAAGAATCTAACTTCCTGATTTCTCAGTCCCCACCACACAGTATGCATTCACGTATTCTTGTACGAACATGGCACCCACATTGCGTGAGGACCGTTTCAGGTTTACGGGATCTCCCCTCCTAGAGAGTCCTATAATGAAGTAAATGTCATCAATGGTAAGGTCTAGGGTCTCTCCCCAGACATTAAACACATTGGCATCTGCATCCCAATACTAAATGAGTCTTTGAAGCAAGCGGTTAAGTGCCCTCATGTTCAGGATTTTATAGAATTTCAACAAACCACACCTTCTAAGTGTATGAAGAGTGGTAGGATCTTGCATAGTTATCCTATCCATCACTTCATGCTCCCTTTCTCTCCAAACAAGTACCATCCTGCCAAGAGAAATTCAAATTTTTAGTTCTCGACATATTTTTCTCCATGTTCAGGGGTGTGCGCTACTCTTTAAGGTAGACAGTCACGTTTGGGCGCTACTCTCCTTGACAGAAAGCAGCGCACACCTCCAATATGCTCTACTCTACCTCTTGGATAGTAGCGCACACGAACGTCACGAGTTGAACATGGCTGAAAAATGATTTTTAAGCATGAAAATTGAGAAATAAACCTTCAAAATGCAAGGTGGGAAGAAAATAACTTACTTGGTGGAGGAAAGAGGTTGAATGGTTGCCCGATTTGATCGCTACGAATGGATGAAGATCAAGGGTTTGCTTCAAAACTTGCCCTACAATTCCAAATGTGATATTTGAGTTTTCAAGTTGAAATTACATATATGAATTTGAATTTGATTTTTTACCCACTTTTGTGAAAAGTCTATAGTTTCAAATTGCATAAAAATGTTCTATTTAATCATTAAATACCTACAAATGTTGGTGAAATGATTTCAACCTCTATCTCTCAAATTTTCATTAGATTTTCGTAGCATTGAACTATTATGACTTAATTTCTTTACTGACAGACCATTTTTTACTTTATGGTTAAACATTTTATGTCATGGAAGATTTTTGTCATTAATATTAACTTGGTTGTTGAGATCCTAGTCTTTGGTAGGTCATGAGTTGTGATCCTAGAAGCTGTCATTTAAAGTCATTTTAAGCTCTTGTTTGGACTATTGAAACCTAAACAAGATTGCCGAGTAGACTTGTCCTCTTCAATATCGTTAAAGGAATTGAAGGCCCATCCGCTTAAGTATAAGTTTAACCCTTTTCCAGACTTTTGCGAATTACTTACGAAAAAGGAATACTCTAGTCATCCATGGCTAGAAGAGTTCTTCTTCCATTGTTTTACACTTTTTCGAGGGAGGAGACTAACTTTACGAAAAAGGACCTTTTGGAGCATTCTTTAGGGTTTTCAGGCTCTCAAAACATGAAAACACCAGCGAGCACTCACCCACTTGGGCTCGATGCAAAATCCACGAGAGGGTAAATAGAGGATTGTTTAAGTTTTTCAGACTCTATAAACAGGAAAACACCGGCGAGCATATATCAACCCGGGCTCGATATTAAAATCCATGGGGGGGTGTATGGAGGATTATTTAAGTTTTTCTGACTCCTTAAACAAGAAAACACCGGCGAGCAAGAACAGATCTCGGCTCGATATTAAAATCCAGAGATCAGTACTATAGAGTATTCTTCTATCTCTTCTTCGAACTCTATAAACAATGAAGAAAGTCCTGAGTCTTCCTCCGATGGGCTCGTTAAACTCTTTACATGGTTGGATCTATCGAGTTTTCATTCTTTCTTGGACTCATTAAAACAACAAGAAAGGTATTCTTTTATCTAAAAAGAATAATGTATAAGAAGGGTATATCACATCTTGCAGTTTCAAAGGCAGTTCACTCAGTCCTATCCTTGAGAAAAACACCTATTTGAGTCTATCATTTCAGTTGGGTTTAGTTTTTGACCTTAGGGTGAACCTGATCTCCGAGTTTACTCGCCTGATTAGTTATTCTTCCAACCATATGGAGGGTCTGTTAATGTCTTCTACATTGTAGGCTTATATCAGTTTCCCATCATGTTGAAAACTGCCTAAGTCACTTTGTGTCGTGCTCACTGTTCAAGGATACATCCTGTGTCGGCCATTCTGTCGTTTATCTTGACTTCATGTGTCGGCCATCCTAGTGTCAGTCTTGTTACTTGTACTACTCCACATCAGCTCATACCATTTGAGTGTTCCTCATGTTGGATGATGGATGATGCCTTAATGCCTCCCTTCCAATGGACTTCTTCCCATCGACATCAACTCATTTTTCTCTGGGAATGAAGTTTAGAGTTTCCGTTAGTACCTTGGGGATTGCAGTCATCAGTGGCAATTTCCCTCATCGTTGGATAATGAGAATACATCAATGTCTCTTATTCGGTTGATTCCTCCAGTGTTCGACTTCAAGTCCTCTTATTCACACTTGTTGGATCGTACTAGGTACCTTGGGCCCCATTATCATTATCGGTCAAAGCCCTGGCATTTGTTAACTGTATACATCAATGACCGGTAATCAAACGATTCCCCCCATGTTTGACTTCAGCTCATTTATTCACATGGTTAGGGTTTGTACCTTGGGTTGTTTGGATGAAGACCTTGGAATTTTGATAGCATTACCTCATTATGTTATCACCCAAGCTACGCAAGACTGAGCCTCACTCATTTTGTCTCTCCATGAGACATAGATCCAGTTTGTTGTTATGGCTATGATCTCTCATTCTGACATGGATCCACGCTTGTATTTCAGTGGCCATGCTATATATACATCTCCTAGTTATGTATCGGAGATCATGTTGTATCATGCTACACATTTATATGATGTCAAGATTGTAATTGCTTGTTGACCTTGATCATTATTTTAGGTACTTTTGTGACTTGGCTCTGTGGTTTCTTGCTCCTCCTCTGACTTGGAATTATAATGTATTTCGGCCATCATTTCCCTCTAACCTCACACATTATGGGGCATCTGTTATAGGTCAAATCTGCACTTCTCCATCTGTGATCACATTTAGCTGTTGATCACACAAAAGGACAAATTGGATTGAAGAGCTAGATTGACCTAGGTGATGCATGGACTTGGTTTACCCCTCAGCAGCTAACAAAACCTTGATTTACCTTACATTTTGACATGTGCGCTGCTCCTCAGGCATGAAACTAGCACACATCAGGAAGTGTGCCCTACTTTATTGAAGGAAACTAGTGCACACCAGCTAGTATGCCCTACTTTACCTCTTGCATAGCAGCACACACCTCAAAAAATCTTGCAAACGCTGGTTTTAAAGCATTGAATTTTCATATTGTGCGCTACTCTACTGTGGAAAACTTGCGCACATCTTAAGATGAAATCAAACTACCTCTCGATCCAAACTACCTACCTTGTCCCATAAATTCAAGGGGGATAGATGAGAGAGGAGAGGAGAAACTATGCATTAAGGGTTGTTATGCTGGAGGAATTCCAAAGTTAGTGTGAAGAGTAGGATCCCAGAATCCGGTTGCACAAGCACTCTAAATGATCATGTATAATTGTATTGGTTATTTGCTTTTGACAATAAAGGTTGAAATACCCTTCCCATCCCAATCAAATGTCTAATGGATTGCATATTTGTTTGGATTAAATGCTTGATTGTATTTGATGTCTAAATTGCATTTCAATTTCATCATTGTTATATCAGTCAAGATACACTGAGGAAGGTATCTTTTGTATTGCGGGTTCATCAAATGGAAGATCAAGTGAAGGATCAAGCAGAGGATCGAGCAAAAGCTAGGATCGAACGTCGTTAATAAGGTATGCCTTCTAAGATTTTGATCTATTTCCTTTTGTAGAAGCCCATGTAATATGATAAATGTATTTACCTATCACCCCCTAAGTTGGTAGTGTCCGCTCCTCGCTATAAGGTAGAAATTGTGGCTTATCCAATTAAACTTAGATTTGGACCAACCCTTGGTCACTTGGATGAGGGGAAAAGCAATATGAGATACCCAATACGAACCGATGATAGAATCTGGAAAGGATCAAGAATATATGGAGCTCGATTTGAGTTGTTGGGGCCAGTTAGTCATAAATGAATTGGATCTTGGCTAGATCCACATGCACCCCATGCTCATCCATGATGTATCCTAAATATTGAATTCTCTACACTCCAAAAGAAAATTTCTTTATATTAGCATATAATTTATGTTATGACAGGGTGTTAAGGACCTATTGAATGTGGTGCAAATGTTTGACCCAATTATTAATGAAGATGAGGATGCCATCCAAATATACAACCATAAAAGAATTTATGAAGAAATGAAAAATGTCATCCATAATCTGCATGAAAGTTGCTAAAGCATTAGTCAATCCAAAAGGATACCAACCACTCAAAAAGACATTCCCTAGACTTGAAGGTAGCATTCTATACATCTCCTCTCTCAATTGGTACCCAGTGGTATCTAGACTTTAGATCAATTTTACTGAAATGATTTTCCCCATTAAGATATTCAAGAATATCATCAATCCATGGAATTGGATATCTATTCTTGACTGTGATTTTGTTTAGATATATATAATCAATACCGAGTTTCCATGTACCATATTTCTTCTGAGCTACCTCAAGGTGAGGAGATCGATTGGATGTGCCCCTTTTGGATTAACTCATGAATCTGGTGTTTGATTTCTTTATTTTCTAGTAGAGAGCACCTATAGATTGGGCCATTAAGTAGATGCACACTGGGTACCAAATCAATTGAATGCTTGACCTAGCAATGTAGAGGCACTTGGGATGCTGAGACGAAGAGATCTTTGTATTCTTCTACTAATTTTTTCACCTGATTTTATTGTATGGAAATATCTTGTGTAGAGGTCATGGATGTTGATATTGTTAGGATATTCCTATACTCCATCCTAGTCCTAGCAGCATTTTCATTATTTTCATTTTCAGTCATGCATGCACTTTTAGGGTTTGCGTGCATTAATTAGGGTTTGCATGCATTTGCATGCATCCCATTCATCAGTCCAGCACCCAGCCCTCAGTTAGCCAGCCCCCGGGAGTTTCTTTCAAATCATTTTTATCCCTCCTAGTGCTTAGTGCACCCCTTCATGCAATTGCATGCATCTCATGTGCCCTCTCTCACCTACCACTCAATTGCACTTCAATTAATTGAGTTATCATCAGTTCTTTTCTTGATTTAAGGCTAGACTGACTCTCAACTGACTGTATCACTCCGATGGATCTCCAGTGAGACTAGACTGCCCATTCTGACTCCAATTAGCTCCTCATGCGCCCTCAATTGAGCCTCCTTCATTCAGTTAGTGCCAGTTACACTCAGTTACACCTACCACACTCAGTTAGACTCAATTTGATTGATGGTTGACAGTTACTTGAGCATTGATGAGTCCACTGATGATGAGATATACTACTAGTTGTGCTCCAATGACACTCTAGTGATCCTTTGATCACTCCATGAAGTCTAATTCGAATTGCCACCTTAGGCATTCGAATCCTCATGCATTATACTATTTATTTTCCCATATTGTGATTAATTAATTAGTGTGTGTGAAGTATTTTTGCTTCTATCCGAGTTCTACTGTATTATTATTATGTTGCTCATTATACTGCATTGACCACTCTTCTTCTATTTTTTTTCTTAATAAATTACTTTCTTGTGAGGTATACATCATCTCTTAGATCTGCTATGAGGATTTTCACAGATATTATATTCCATTCACTTCCAGATAAAATTGTGAAGAGGATAAATTTCCTAGTCTTGGAGATTAGCTTCATGCATTGCTTGGCTAAGATCAAAGAGACTGCAGTATTTTGAACGACCTTTGGTATCCTATAGAGATATTTTCCCAAAGAAACAATGATAATGCGAGGTCAAGACTCATAGACAGCATGATGTTCCCACATATATGGTTTTCCTAAAAGAATATCACAAACTTCAAGAGGGTAAACATCACATAGTATATCACATTTGAAGGGATTGATGTTGTAGGGAAGGTACCATTGTTGACTGACACGAATATTATGACCCTAGATCAACCAATCAATGCTATATGGTTGTTAGGAACCCATGTCAACCCTTCTCTTTACTATGTTAGTATATTGTTGTTGGACGCATATGCTTTGTAAGTCATCCCGTAGTATTTGTTGATCCATAGTTTATACTAGACCATAGTATTGGGCGCATATGCTTTGTAAGTCGTCCCATAGTATTATATGTCCCATGGTTTTGACTCATAGTATTGGGCATAGACTTAGTATATAAGTGTGTCTTAAGGTCATTGAAGGCACCGTGAAGTTAATTGTATTGAGCTTGCTCAAAGGAGGTTGCCCCCTCGAAGTGGCCCGTGATCAATATAAAAGTGATTCCGAGTTCTATTATTTCTGATATCTCATGTATTTGCATTAATTAATTATTGCAGGTTCATCACATCTAGTATCAGAGCACTTTCTTGGGCTCGTTGGGTGGAATTTCTGCCAAAAAAAAATTTCACATCTATTGCAAGTTCAGATCTGGGGATAACCCCTATCCGCTTAACTATGGGAAGCACCTGGGCATAAGCCCTAAAACTCATTGTGAGGAGTACCACAGGAACCCCAAAGTAGCTGGCCCATTGAGAGGACCTGCCAGCAAAAAGGGCAACGACCCCTACCTAATTGACTAGTTCCCACCCGTGAGGTAAACCAAGAGCTGTCGTTTGTGGAAAAGCGGTTATTAGTTTTACCTGAGTTGTGGACTGAGGGGTACTGCCCCAATACGCAAGCCATCAGACAACATTGGTGGCCGAGTGAATCCCCTGAACCGATAGGAAGCCGCACATACCTGGGGTCCATATCTATTTTCAGTTGAATTGTTGCCGATAACTTCTGCTCCAGATCCGGCCGTTTCAGATCTATTCTAAAAGTTGTTCCAGATCCAGTCACCGTTTCAGATCCAACCATTTTTTATCCCTTTTGAGCCGCTGTTGACGATCCATTTCTGGAAAAAAAAAATTATGTTTTTCGGCCATATCTCCCTTGTTTCAACTCTGTTTTCCCTAAAACTTCACTGACATCCCTGCAATCCCATTCTGCATATTTCATTCCTGAAGACCCTATCCCAAATTCTACTTCCCAAGACCAGAAATCTCACATTTGTCTATTTTTAGGGTTTGCCATAACTCCTTCAATTTTCACCCAAACGCTGTCAAATTTTGCCACCGTGTTCCTTTCCTAATTCTGCTTCTTTGTCCCTCTCTACCAAATTTTCTCATTCTTTCACCCCGCTTCTGAAATCCCCATTTTTTGCTTCCCTGTCCATCAGAAAGTGTCCAAAACCTAGTCAAACCCCAATTACCCATCCGAGTTTTTCCCAAATCCAAATCTTCCTTTACTAAATAAGCTTTTTCTTGTGTTTTTCTATCCATTTCCAAAAAAAAAAAAACATGGAGAAAGCACTTGCATCCATCCAAGCCAAACTCCAAGATCTGGATGAAATATTTCTCAGCCTCCATCTTCGGCATTCGGCCATGAACAATAACCGATAGCCCGAATCTTTTGCAGCCACCGGGTTCTCTTCTTCCAGCAATTTTCGCAGGCCGAAGCTTGATTTTCCTCGCTTCAATGGTACTGATCCGATTGGATGGATATACCGAGCAGAACAATATTTCAGTCTACATAATACTTTTGATGTCTAGAAAGTTCCACTTGCATCCTTTCATTTGGAACAAGAAGCCCTTCAATGGTACCGTTGGTACATCAAAGCTCATCCCGAGCCAAAATGGATAGATTTTTGTCAACTCCTTTTGCCACGATTTGGTCCTAGTGCTTTTGATGACTTCACAGGAGCACTCACTAAACTTCACCAAATTGCACAGTGAGAGAGTATCAGACAGAATTTGAGAAACTGGCTAATCACATAGAAGGATTGTCTGATGAATTCTACAGGAGTTGTTTTATCAGTGGTCTCAAGGATGAAATCCACTCATAGGTCAAAATGTTATGTCCCAACACAATGATGGAAGTCCTAGGGTTGGTTAAGTTGGCAAAGGACAAGATCCCAGCTCAACAACGCTCCAAACCCACCTTTGTTCCCTTCAGAAATATGGGTTCCCAACGACCTCCCATCACTCCTGCCCCGCAACCAACTCCTATCAAGCATTTGTCTGAAACAGAGATGCAAGCACACCGAGAAAAAGGGATTTGTTATAATTGTGATGAGAAATTCACTCGGGGACATAGATGTGTTCAGCAAAATCTCTATCTCTTGGATGTGGAATCTCCGCCTGCCTTAGAACTTGATTAAGAAGCTCCAGATACAGTAGATGATCAGGTCGACATTTAACACCCTCCTGTTGACACCCCATCTCAGGACGACCCACCCGAGCTCTCTCTCCATGCTGTAACCGGCATCACCACCCCACAAACAATGCGAGTCAGGGGATACTTCAAGAAGCTCCCTCTTACCATACTCATTGATTCTGGTAGCACTCATAACTTCATTGACCCTCAGATTGCCAAACAGTTTGATTGTTTTGTCCATCCTTGCTCCAACTTTGAAGTCATGGTTGCTAATGGGGGAACCTTACCTTGCAAGGGGAAGTGTCACAATATGTGTATCTCTATGGAAGATTATAACCTGTGCTCTGACATGTTTGCCTTGTCCTTAGGTGGATGTGATGTGGCTTTGGGCGTTCAATGTTTATGCACACTTGGCCCCAGCTTATGGGATTTTTCAGAACTTTGGATGTAGTTTTCAGTAAATGGGGCACACCACAAATTAATGGGCTTACAACCAGGGTCTCTCTGCATCATCGGTTCACATCGCCTGGAAAAAATCCTTAAGAAGAATTCACATGGTATCATTGCTCAGCTCCATTCCCTTCAGATGCACCCATCAACGGTCTCCACTACTTCCTTGGATAGATATGTAGGTGTCTTTGCTGAACCAATGAGCTTTCCGCCTTCAAGAGACCTTTCTGGTAAGAATCTAGTCGCATCTACCTCTCAGCAGGAACTGATGGCTATTTTGCATACAGTACAGAAGTGGTAGCCATACCTATTAGGGAATTATTTCTGCATCAAGACTGATCTCCAGAGTCTGGAAAATTTTCTGGAACAATGGGTCTCCTCCCCAACACACCTGAAATGGGTTATCCAACTCATGGGTTATCCCTATGTGATCACTTACAAGAAGGGTAAGGACAATATGGTGGCAGATGCTCCTTCTTGCACAATTGATGACCCAGTTTCTCTTACAGCTCTTTCTCTACTCGTTCCAAATTGGTTGCAATATGTTCAACAGGGCTATCTCTTCTATGAACTCCATGCTTCTTCATCAGTAGGGCACTCTGGGTTCTTCAAAATGTATGACCGGGAACAATGTAACCTCTTTTGGCAGGGACTGAAAATGAAAATTCAACAGATGGTGGCTAATTGTGATACTTTCAAGGTCAACAAGGCTGAAACGACACTCCTTTCGGGATTGTTCAAACCCTTGCCCATCCCTACATAGCTTTGGCCAACTATTTCTATGGATCTCCTAACAGCGCTCTGGTGGTACAATACCACATCTCAAAGGACACCATATGAAGCAGTCTATGGACAGACACCGCCAGTTCTTCTTCCATACACCCTTAGCAGCTCCCCAGTTCAGGAAATTGAATCGGTTCTTCGAAACCGCGATCAGATTCTTCTCATTCTGCAAGACAATCTTCACATGGCCAGAATTCGCTTGAAACAACAAGCCGATCAACACCGTTTTGAGTGCATTTTCCGCGTAGCTGATGGGGTTCTTCTTCATCCATATCCTTCCAAGCAATCCTCCCTGACACTCCAAAGGCGTCAGTGGCTCGAAATGTAACCCGAGGATGCTACCGGGGAACCACTTCTTCATATTCTGTAGCAATTTCTCCAACCAAAGCTTTGAGGACAAAGCTTTTTCTAAGGGAGAGGGTATGTTAGGAACCTGTCTCAACCCTTCTCTTTACTATGTTAGTATATTGTTGTTGGATGCATATGCTTTGTAAGTCATCCCGTAGTATTTGTTGATCCATAGTTTATATTAGCCCATAGTATTGGACGCATATGCTTTGTAATTCGTCCCGTAGTATTATATGTCCCATGGTTTTGACTCATAGTATTGGGCATAGACTTAGTATATAAGTGTGTGTTGAGGTCATTGAAGGCACCGTGAATTTGATTGTATTGAGCTTGATCAAAGGAGGTTTCCCCCTTGAAGTGGCCCGTGATCAAAATAAAAGTGATTCTGAGTTCTATTATTTCTGATATCTCATGCATTTGCATTAATTAATTATTGTAGGTTCATCACAATGGTTGGGGTGTGGCATTATCGACAACTTCAATCTATTGATGACCTTGTATAAGCTAAGATTCTTTTGGCTCCCGCAATAAATAGTGAAATTTAGTGGTGTCCCCTTCACCCACAACTATGAATGGAATAGGTGCTCCCCACATTCAATATATTTTGGCCCCTCTAATCGGATATTTGTAGTTTTAATGGTAGTAATGGATTCCAAATCAATGATACATTTTCCCCTATCCCATTTGAATTGAGATTCCAAGTCAAGTTTGACTCTCTTTCTTTAAGCTCGGCCAACAGTGATTGTTTCAAGCAACATTCATCAGTGTTATGCCAGAGGATTTTGTGGAACTCAAATCAGTTCCCAGTGTCCTTTTTCAGCTTCTTATTTCCTCTCTTTTCTTGCCTCTTCAAATGGATATCTTGCAATTGAATCTCCTTTCTTTGCCCCTTTTTCTGCAAGTTAGGGTTCCCTTTACCATACTTCTATTGTGAGAAATTTGCATACCCAAACTCTCACTTGTTCCAATGCTTAAATTTATGCTCAATGCTCACAACATAGAGGTAAGCAGATCCCATTGAGGAGATGTCCAAAAAATCCATCTCTGCTTGGATGTACCTATGTAGGCCAAAATGGTACTTGATGTAGGAACACCCCCGGTCCAGAGAGTCATCCTACACAAATTTCATTTTTGTTGAATAAAGTTGGATGTGGAGCTGCTACAAATCACTGTTATAGGTTGCTACTATAGGACATGGGTGCTACAGATTGCTACAAAATATGCTTCTACAAAACAAAAGCTTCCAGTTATTTCTACGGATCTTCCATGCTAATTCTATGGATCCCCGTGTCAATTATACAAAAGGTTTTCTATGAAACAATATCTGGAGTGCGATGGGATTAATTAACTATGGCATGAAATTTGTTTTACCATCATACATTTGTACTAGTGACTTATTATCCTAAGAATTTGTTTTGTTGACCAATTACGATGACCATTCAACCTGAACGGAAAATAAAAAAATGACCATGTTTCCAAGAGGATTTCATGTTTTGTTTGAAAGGGGGTGACTAGACAAAGGATCTGAAGGTCTCCACTCAGGTATTACCAAAGCATTTGAACAACAGGGAGTAGGGGAATCAACTAATTGCATGGAAATTGAACTGTCTCATCCTTTCGCCTTCCTAGCTGGGTGTATAAAATATCTACCCATGAAGGAGATGTGGGATTTTTCCTCTCATTGTTTTGGAAGAGGGTGAAGGGGGTAGTGAGAGAGGATAATTGGCTCTTGTGCGTGCATAAGCCAAGTTTGAATATGTTTTTTGTGGGTAATGAGAAACAATGCCTCTCCCAAATTTGAGAATGTAATAGTGGAGTGGAATCATAACCAAAGGGATGGATTTATATATGTAGCAGAGGCCTGTGAGTATTTTGCCATGAACATCAATAAAAAAAATTTATGGTTGTGTGTAAATTATTCTCTGATTTCGATAATTTTCGTCTTTGATTTTATTATGTTTATTAAATGGATGTGAGTGGATTGTGTGTGTTTTCTTTGGCATTTAGTTTCTGCCTATAGTGTATTTTGTTGTGAAAAATATCTGAGTGTAGATCCTGTGTGCATTAAGTGATATCAAAACCTATTGATCATGCGGCGAGGAAGATAAAAAAGACTATGGTTGCAGATTGGGTAATCTATGAATGCTGGTGAAGTAGAGAGCACGCAAAAAGAGATATCGGATAAAAATAAAAGGGATGGTGAATAGAGGAAGGGGTCATGGAAGACCTAGAAGACAAGAAGCTACAGAAGATATGAATGAGCTTGCAAAAATGATGAGTACAATGGTTACCAGAAAGGATTCCATCAAGGTAATCCAAAGTAGAGGTATTGCACTTGGGGTGCAAGACAATAGTGATGATGAAGTAGAATCAGAGACTACAAGAGAAGAAGTTGAGGAGAATATGACAGTGGAAGATAGAATAATAAAATCCATTAGTGGTATTGGAGGTAACCCTAGACCTGATATTCTTATCTATTTTGGAAGTTTAAATCCTAAGGAATTAACAGATTTGATGGGAGGAATGTATAAGTTCTTTGAATTCAAACAGATTAGGGATCCTATGAGGGTTAGGTTTGCTAGTACTAAATTGAGAAGTCATGCTTCTTTATGGTGGGAAAAGTCATAGTTGAATAGAGAATGTGGTGGTAGAGAGAAAATTAAAACATGGGATAGGATGGTATCATAGATGAAACGTAAATTTTTGCTTGTGGATTATGCTTTGAATTTGTTGAGAAGGTTGCAGAATTTGAAGCAGCTAAAGATGTCAATAAAGGAGTACACTAAAGAGTTTTACAATCTTTTGATAAGATTTGGGCATAATGAGGTGAGTCTAGAATCCATTTCCAAGTATGTGAATGGTTTGATTTATGCTATACAACATGAGTTTAATGTTTTGAATTTTCGTTCGGGGGAAGAGCCTTATCAAGTAGCCTTGAGAATTGAAGAGAAATTATTGAGGAAACAATAGAACATGAAGAGATCTTCTGGATATGGAAGAGGGAAGCATAAAGAAAATCAAGTTGAAGAAGGTGAAGGAAATTCCAGTACTGTGGACTAGGTTGCTGGAAAAGGATCTGATATTGATAGAGGACGAAGTTGATCAACAAGAGGAAAAGGTAGAGGAGGAAAATTTGAAGGAATTTACTTCATATTTTGGGCACAAGCCCACAGGGAATTTGAATTTCCACAACTTGTGAAGGATGGAATAAGGAAGGAAAGAAGAACAAATCTTGTGGAATCTGAACCAACAGTAGCAGATAACGAAGTGAATATATTGCAATTTGTTCAAGGGGGAAATTTTATGATGAGGAAGATATTTCTGCAATCTGAGAAAGAGGATGAGAGAGAACCTAAATAGAGAAGGACACTCTTCAGGACAAAATAAAAAATAAAAGGTAATTGTTGTGATTTCGTTATTGATGGTGGCAGTTCTAAGAATTTAGTATTTTTCCTCTTGTTGGTTTGGAAGAGGGAGAAGGTGGTAGTGAGAGAGGAGCGTTGGCTCTTGTGGGTGCAAAAGTCAAGTTTGAATATGTGTTTGGTGGGAAGAGTGCAACACTAGCTCTCTCGAAGTTGACATTGTAATAGTGCCATGGAATCATAACAAAAGGGATGACTTTATATATAGCATAGGTTTGTGAGTATTTGGTCGTGGATATCAATAAAAAAATTTCTGGTTTTTTGTAAATTATTCTCTGAGTTGGATAACTGTGGTGTTTGATTTTATTATGTTTATTGAATGGTTGTGAGTGGAATGTGTGTGTTTTCTTAGGCATTTATTTTATTCCTGTAGTGTATTTCGCTGTGAAAAATATCCGAGTGAAGATCCAGTGTGCATTAGTACTTCAAAACCAAATGCCACTTAGAGTCTTCGATAGCCATCTTTGATCATAAGGTATGTCTACTCATGCACCATCTAGTCTCTTTCCTGACGCATAATTGTCCATCTCATGTATTTGTCATCATAGATTCCAACGAGGTATAATTCCTCCTTGAGGGAATCCATAAAGGATTCCCAAGTGGGTCCCACCCTTAAAAGTGTAGATCCATCTTTGTTCATTCTCTCCTAGTAACCATCCCACCAATATTTAACATGGGAAAAGGATTTAAGGAGCACAAAGGTGATCGTTTTGGCGTCATTTTTTTTTAATAGAGTAATAGAATTCTAACAAGTTTAACCATTTTTCAAAGAATATTCATCTACCTGGCCTTCAAATGAAGGGATATCAAATTTCACCTGTACCTTTAATGGTGTTGCACCTCCGAAATGGATTCTTGTTGAAGGTACCTCGCTCATCTACAATAGTCATTGAAGGATCTAGGAAAAATTATTCATCATCTCATTCCTCTATTGCATGAGGGATTCACCAAGAGACATCTTGATAGGGTCTCCTAATCCTTCATTTGGATTGTTTCTTGCCATGGGAGGTCACTTGGGCTGGAAAGAGAGGTTGTCTTCTAGTGAAACTAGCTTGAGACCCAACTCTCTACACTTTGACCTCATTGTGGACATGCACCAATACAAAAAAAATTAGATTTCTGTAATACCACTGATCTAGATTTTGTAGTGTACGAAATGAAACACACAAAAAAGTATAACAAAGAGCATAATAATATATTGAAAACCGAATCTCTATTAATGAATAAAATAACGGAATACCGTAGAATATACATCGGCTAGAATGGTTGTGGCTTATCTCTAAAGGGAGAGATATGGTGGCTATGTGTTAGGATATTTTAATACTCCATCCTTGTCCTACTTGCATTATTTACCATTTTCTAGCAATTAGTGATGTTATTTTCCCCCTATTGGTGTGCAGATGTCATCTAGGACCCATTAGCCACCTAATGCACCCTACATGCATGATTTTAGGACCCTCATAGGAACTTACCTATATTTTAGGAGCCCACTCAATGACTCGGTTCAATCTAACTGAGTTACACATAAGTTGGTGACTCTAATTGGGAGTTTGAGCTCTGATCACCATTGCTTGTGACCTCGTGCACTCTTTTCTGATTGGTTTGCATGTAAAACTCATGGATGCACCCTCCTTAGTTAGTTAATTGATTGTATCATCAATTTACTGATATTTGGTTGATTTTAATTGAGTTTGGGAGCTTCAGAGCACTGATAGAGGTGGAAATTCCTATGCTAGATAGAATGAGACTGGAATTCTCCTAGGTGATTCAAATTCTCTCCATTGTAACATCACTCTTGACTATACTGATTATTGGATCATGTGACATTATTCTATTCCTATTTGAGTTATCATGCATGATTAATTGTCTACTCATTTTTACTACAATTTTCACTGTAATTCATCGTTTCTGCTTATTCTTTCTATGTGAGGTATACTCAGCTCCATGATCTAATATGATTTAGAATTTCACATGGTATCAGATCTCAGTGAGTGTAGGTTGAGTAGCTTCTTTCAATAGTGCACAAGAAGCCTCTAGGTTTCCACAACAAATCATGGTGCCATTGCATTGAATTCATTGGAGAAATCCTTTGAGGTCTAGCTAGGTGTGAAGGATCTGGAAAAATGTGCCTATTGTCCTAAAGAAGTGCTCAACTATCTCCAAAATTGAGATATTTTTGTAGGATATTGAAATTTTTTCAATGCAGTAGTAGAAGCAGTACCACATTGTATTCACTCCAGCAGCTCTAATGGAGAATTCAAATTCTCCTCTCTCTCCCAAGATCCTGACACCCTTCAAATATCTTGATTGGAAGGATAATATGTAGATGGCGTTGCGCAAAAAGTCAATATACAGGGTAACAATGGGAAAGGAGGTCGAACCTTAAGAAACTATTGAGAAGGTCAAGTATCTGAATAAATTGGATGAAGCATTTGGTTTCATGTGTATTCATATTTCCAAATATCTACTCTTCCACCTCGAAGGATTGAAGACTCCAAGAGAGGTTTTGTTGAATTTGGAGACCCTCTTCATAAAAGAAATGAGATAAGGGGCAATATTCTGGAGAATGAATTGATTGCTCTTCAACCCAACAGTTTTGAAGCCATCCAACAATTCTTTTCCAAATTCAAATCTTTGGTCATGCAATGCAAGCAGTGTAGCATTGAGAAGAAGGATCAACAGTTGGTGGTATCCATTCTAATCAAGCTTGGTCCAGAGTTCTACATTTTTGTTTCTACATTCCATTCAGGGAGATTGTCAATCCCCAACTAGAAATTTCCCTCTCTGGATGCATTCAACGAATCTCTCATCCAAGAAGAAGACAAACTGATTTAGATGGGAGCTTTGCAAGCCTCCAAAAATTAGGCTCTTCTGGATGGGGAGTCAAAAAGTGTGAATTCCAAAGTGAGGAACAAGGGTAAAGAGAAGAAGAAATTTGAGACCAAGTAGAATCCAAAGTCTAATCCTTCAGAAGGATCCTCTAGCTCCAAGAAGGACAAGCAAAAGGGATTTGAGAAATCCAAGTGTTCCTATTGCAAGAAAGGAAACCATCCAGATATTGCATGCATGAAGAAGAATATAGATCAGATGACCAAACTTTTTGAACAACACAAGATTTCCCTCCCAGAAGGTGCAAGAGAGACTGATTCTAGAAGTGATTCTGATGGTCATGAGAGATGCCATGCACTAAAGGATGTATTTTCAAAATCAAAATCCTTCCTCATAGATTCACGAGCCTCCAACCACATGGTTTCCTCCAAAGAATCATTTTCTTCCATAGATCTCAATTATGGTCCTAGTATTCACATGGGAGATTATTCTTAGATGTCAGCTGAAGGGAAGGGCACAATACAATTATAGCATGGAAAGTTCAAAAATGTTCTATTTGTGCCTTCTTTGCCAGCAAATTTTTTGTCTCTCTATCAGATGACTCACACAGGTTCACCGAAGAAAGTGGTATTTGGTCCTAACACAATTGAGATTGCAAAGATCTCTAATGGGAATATTATAGCGAAAGGGGTTGCAAACCATGCCTCAAAGAAATATGAATTCTCTCACTTTTTTCCATACTCTCTTCCTACTCCATTGGCATCTGATGAAAATTAGAGTGATATCTCTTCTAATGAATATGAGGATCAAGATCTTGACGTTGAGAATAAAGTTCAAGAAGATACAGATCCAGATCCAACACTTGCTCCCAATCCATGGCGAAAGGCCAATATGGGATCACAAAGTCCTTGTAGCTACTGGGAACATAGTTGGGGATCCATCTGACCATTGAACCACCAGATCTCAGTATCATGGAAACCTTGCACTATGTCATGCAGATCCACTTCTCTCAGATAGGTGCTACATGATGGTAGGGTTTGATCCATAATCCCTTGAAGAGACTTTCCATAGGAAATCTAGAACCAAGCACAAATATCGCTTGGTTGACAAAGGGTACTTAAAGGTTCATGATTTGGACTACTATCAGCCATTCGCTCCTATAGCAAAGATGGTTTCTAAAAGACTTGTTTTGGAAAATACAACTTCGACATAGTGGGAGGTACATCAGAGGAGCAGATCTAGATCTAGATCTAGATCTAGCACCTGCATTACTATCCAACATAAGAGTGGATTGCCCACATGTGAAGGCTGTTTGAGTTTCCTGTTGTTCATTTTTAAGGGGGGGTATTTTTTGCATGAGGTTTTTACCCATTTCCTTAGTTTCATGAACAATTATTTTTATCATTTATTTGATTGTATGGGTGACCTTTGGTCTCAGCAACCAGATCCCATCATCCCAAGTTTGGATTAAGGGGGGGTGTTAGGATATTTTAATACTCCATCCTTGTCCTACTTGCATTATTTACCATTTGCTAGCACTTAGTGATATTATTTCCCCCTAGTGGTGTGCAGATGTCAACTAGGACCCATTAGCCACCTAATGCCCCCTACATGCATGATTTTAGGACCATCATAGGCAGTTCCATATATTTTAGGAGCCCACTCAGTGACTCAATTCATTCTAACTGAGTTACACATGAGTTGGTGACTCTAATTGGGAGTTTGAGCTCTGATCACCACTGATTGTGGCCTCATGCGCACTTTTTTGATTGATTTGCATGTCAAAATCATGGATTCACCCTCCTTGGTCAGTTAACTGACTGTATCATTAGTTCACTAAGATTTGATTGAGTTTAACTGAGTTTGGGAGCTCTAGAGCAGTGATAGAGGTGACAATTCCTATGTTAGACAAACCGAGACTCGAATTCTCTCCATTGTAACATCATTGTTGACTATACTGATTATTGGATCATGTGACATTATTCTATTCCTATCTGAGTTCTCATGCATGATTAATTGTCTGCTCATTTTTATTGCAATTTTCACTGTAATTCATCTTTTCTGCTCATTCTTTCTCTATGACGTATACTCAGCTCCATGATCTGCTTTGATTTAGAATTTCACACTATGCTCATTCACACAAGATAATACAAGAGGCCAAATATATGTCCTTTTAAGATAAATCAAGAACCCTAAAGTTCCAAAACCCTATTCCTAGGAGGCAAAGTATCAAAAAGTATTTTCTCTAAAAATAGCACCAAAAGGTATTTTTAGGTGTAGCTTTTACATCAATTCCCTATAAAAGTAAATTTCACAATGGAGCTATGTTTGGTGTGCAAGTTTTAAACATGTGCAAAGAAGCAAATCATGTAAAAGCTATGCCTAAAATACCTTTTGGCGTTATTTTTACATAAAATACTTTTTGGCACTTTGCCTCCTAGGGTTGGGTTTTTGGACCTTTAGGGTTCTTTATTTATGTTTAAAGACCATCTCTTCGGCCTCTTTTATTAGCTTGTGTGAATTAGCATTGCTTCCATCTGTCTCCCTTCATAGATAATCTACCACCATTCTATCTAATGTATGTTCTACAATATTTCACTATTTTATTCATTAGTAGAAATTGGGATTTCATTGTAAGGATGTTCTCTCCATTATACTTCCATGTGAGTTTCATTTCATTCCTTATACAATCTAGATCAAATATCCACCATGGATTATTTGTGTTCTCTACTTACCGATATTCTAGAATGTCACAAATTATAGGAGTTTTGGCCACATTATTCACCATTGTAGCTTCTTGTAAGCTATGCAGAGTTTTATCCCTTTCTTATTTATGCAAACAATTTTTGAATAAGTGGACTTCTCCGTAGTGCAAACATTTCAATGGCCCTTCAACAAAATATGCTAGTTTCTTTTCTGCATAACTGACATGTTTTTTTTTGCTTTGGGGTATTGAAAAATTTGTCTAAGAAATGCTCTTTCCTATACTTCTGTTGTTTTGAAAATTTATGGACTAATTTTTCTATGGAGAAGGTTTGTAACCTTTCTTTCTTTGCAAAGATTTTAGCCTTTTCTTCTCTTTTATGTTTTTTTGATTTTCTGTTCTATGTTGGTTTTGTTCAAAACATAGTCTAGCTTTGCGGAATGTTTCCTCTAGTATCTTTTGGTTGTCAAATTTGATTATGTCTTGAAAGTATTAAGGAAGAAAACTTAAAAATCATTGGATTTTTATCTTTTCTTCTTTAATATATGGGAGAAAACATAATAGTTCTAAGAATTTGTTGATTAAATCGTCCATTGACATGTGTCCCATCTTGAGTTCATGAAAATCCTTTATTTTTCCATCACAGAACCTTTCAGACAAATATTTCTTCTTGAATTTTTTTTTAAATATCTTCCAGTTGAGATTATTTTCTTCTATTCTTTTGGTCATCTTGAAGTATTGTCACCAAATTGGCACTTTACCATAAAAATTGAATATGGCTAAGTGGTCTTTCATGTTTCTAGAATAATCGTAAATCTAAAAGTATTTCATCATTTTAAGCAACCATTCTCATGTTTCTTTGTCGGATTTCACTTATCCATTGAAGGTTATTGGTTTAAATTTCTTAAATTCTCCCTTCAATTCTCTAGAAGTTTTTTTTTTGAACTTTATTTTTGGAGGGGTAATCTTAGAATTACCACTCTCTGAACTATCAGAACAAGTCTCTTCATGATTTGATGAGCTATTTTTCTTTTCATTATTAACATAGAATTATGGTTCCTTACTACTGGGATGTTCCTCTTTCAATGAAGCTTTTCCCACATAACTTAAGGTATGTGGAGGTTGATGATTATTCTGAATTTCTATTAAATTCTATAATAAGATTGCATTTAGCTCATGTTGTTCCTATTACGCCTTGATATTATGGGCTTTAAAGCCTTGCAACTCTACTTTCAAACTCTTCTTTCTCTACAACATTTCCGAGGGGCCTTTTGGTTCCCTATTGTCAACTCTACCGACAATTTCTTCTTCACAAGGGGGTATATTTACTACCCTTGATGATTGGGTACTTCCTCCATGAGAACTGGTACTTTTATTCAAGCATCTATGTCTACAATTCACTCTCAAATTTATGTCTTCTTCATATTGACATAAATATTCCCAAGGTTGTCCAATTGTTCCTTTGTTCTGGTTGTTTCAATTGCCAAGTTGTACAATTGAAGTTGAAGTGAGCTTTGATATACTAGCCCAACTTGTAAATGTGGTTGTACTAGATATGGCTATGTCATTAATTAAAATTGTGTTGCTTGTTCAGGTAATAGTTTGTCAGTGTATCTCAATTTTCTATTATACTATTGAGACCAATAGGTACTAACGTTGTAACCTTCATTTCTGATGCTAATTTTAATGTCCCTCATTTTTAACAACAATTTTTTTATTATAAAATATGCAAACAATTAATAATAATATGATAATCGCAACTTAATTTGTCATAAATGGGATTATCTAGCCTCACGCGTGTACTACTCATCAATATTCATATTGTTATAGTAATCAATTTGAAATCTCTATTCTACTCATATATGTCATACTTTGATTAGCATTTATGCTTGTAGAGTATATTACCATATTTGCTGCTTGTTCAATAATTTATAAAAGTGTTTATTATGATCTATTTCATTGTTTAGTTTCAAAATTACTCTTTGAGTGAGATGGCGCAATTGCACCCAATTTCGTAGCTATGCCATACTTGTAAAATGTGTTATTGCATTCTCTTTTGGAAGAGAGTTCATGAAGTTTTGAAGACACATGTTATTTTTCTTGTTATTTATCGGAATGCTTTTAAGAATTATGTAAAATTAACTATGGTATTTATTAAGGCGAGATTTTGCCAATAATCCTATTTTATATTATTGGCTATACTGAGTATACTGAATACTAGTTGTTTTGCTTATGTTCTCAAACTTAGCTTGAGATTTTTTTATCCTTAAGCCTAGTTATATTTTTACTTAAACTCTTGCTTACATCTTCATGAGTCTTTTTTTCTCCTATCGAACCATAATCGATTTTATGGAAACCCACACTTCATATATATATCCCTTTGTGCTATGCAAGTAATTTTAATTCACATTCATGACCTTATAACTTGGCTGGGAGTTGATCTATCTACTCTTGAGGGTTATTACCTGCCCATATGACTAGATAAAAACATGTTATATGTTCCACACATGTAAAATTATTTGAGACCTTTGCGTTACTTCATATGATTAATGAGATAGTTATGGAACTTGGTAAAGGTGATTATACTGAATATATGTTTACTATTAGCCTGCATATATGAGTTGTGTGGGTTGTACAACTAGAACTAGTTGACAATTAAGTCGGCTCGATTGATCCTTTGACAAGTTTTCCTCGATATTTCCAAGGCTCTGTATCGAGTTGAGTATCATTAATTTTTGGGTGGCCTAGTTTACGATTCCCTACCATGGTGCAACCTTGCAATTACACCCTTGGACACTTGTCCTAGTCTCCTCACTACTGGTATGCTGAACATACCTACGTTTTAATGGTTTCAGTCCTCTCATTGTACTAATTTGGGTTTGCTAGGTAAACTTAGTTACCCATCTCCAAATGGCGAACCATTTCATTTTTACTTTTGGTTCTATGGGAGAACTATTGAACTTTCATTAACAAGGGTTTGATTCCCTATGGAGCTTACTGAACTTTCATTGACAAGGGTTTGATTCCCTGTGGAGCTAACTGAACTTTCATTGACAAGGGTTTGATTCCCTATGAAGCTTGGGTTCTCTAGAAGGGGTACACCATGACATGGGCATGTAGGAATTATCATTCCATATACATTGTGGTTATATACTTCTTATTACGTAGGGTTTGACTTGTCGGAGGTCGCCTTTTTCCTATGCATGGTAGAGGTTGGAGAAATCCTCAAAGTTGTTGTTTAAAGTGCATTGATGTGTTACCTTATGGGAGATTTACATCACAAGTAGGGGTATGCTTAAGTGAGATGTTACTATTTCGAAAAAGTTACATTCCTATTGCATTGATTCCAGCCTAGAGTTTTGGCATTATAATGCTTATTCCATGGTTACATTGTTGTGTAGGTTATCTCATCTTGGAATCCATAAGCATGCAACTTGGCTCTATGAAAAAACCTAGGTAATAAGTTAATACCTTGGAGGGTTAATTTTTTATGGATACTCACTATTTTATAGTGAACGGGGTTATCATTTCTTTGGTAGTATGATTGTATACTTGGTTTTTAACCCTCGTCATAACCCTTTCTTATACACATGGTGTCTCAAATCTACTATTATGCATGTAGGGTTGCACTATGATTGTACATCACCATCCTTCCCTAGCTACAGGTAAAGAGAGTAATAAATATCCTTCTCACTTGGTTCGTTTAATTCACAATTTACTATATGCACTCTATTACCATATTGCAACCTCATGTTTGTTGTTTGATAGGTCACGCATAGCCATCACCCTCAACAAGTATAATCTACCATTTTTTCTTCCTTTTACGCTTTGTAATTTTTTTGGATTGAAAAAATTATGCATATAGATAGGTAGGCAAATATTAAATAAGAAACATACAATTTACTACAAAAACTTGTAAATTTTAGCGAATAGTATAGTAAAAAAACATATCTTATGTAAATATAAGTAATTTTTTAGAGTACAATGACCAATTAGGGAATTTAATTTTTGAGTGGATTGATTATACTCCTTGTGTGATTTCAATGGCTCATTATGGAACACCTATAAGCCATTCTTATGCTTCTTGTTGCTTTGACATGATTAGGAAGACTTATACATTCAAACTTAACGTTTCTTTTTAATCCCTAAAAGGCTGTCACCTACCCAAATTTTGATACTATTTATTTTATTGCAAAAACATTAAGTTAAATTATAATTACAAAGTTTTGTAATTATGACCAAATTTGGTCAAGGATGATTGTAATGACATATTATTATTATTTAATAAATTAAAACAAGAGACAAACACTAAGGGAACTGTTAAATGAGTGTTCACTGACCCACTAGGAGGAATGGAAGTTGTTAGAAGGCATGGGACAGGTGTCAGCATTTTCACTCAACCACTAGCTTTTGGTTATGGGAAAACTACCCCTAAAATTGTGGCATTATCCCCCAAGTGGGTGGAACAGAGTTATTAGCTCATTAATGACCAGGTTAACCACTAAAAAGGCCTAGGCAGCCTAGAGAAGGCAATTCGAATTGAGTAGGGAGCTCCATAATGATTTTCTGTAGAAATAATTCCTCAAGTGTATCAGGTGATCACTGAGAGATTTGAATAGGGAGGCTAAGTGGAAGTGCATTGTGAGTTTGCTGAATTGATTTTGAGAAGGAAACCAGAGGTGCTGGTGCAGGTCTCTTTGACTGCTAAGTCTATATGACTGGATGATCTACATTGTTGTTGCAAGTTGATGACCTAAAGCTTCTACATATTCTTCTTCTTAGTGGTTCAGTGAACAGGCTCGGGGGTCCTAAGGCAAGTAATTTGGATGTCTTCAGGAGTAGGTTGGGTGGAACAGTCTCCTTGGGTGTTTGTTTGCCCTATCTACAGTTATAAGTTCTATTTGTTATTTCAACCTATAAGTAGTTAAATGATTTTCTGCATTTGTAGATTTAGTATTTACAGTTAATGGCATATATAAGTAACTATTTCAATTTCTGACCTAAGTATGATTTTGTATAATGATGGTTAAGTAAATCAGATGATTGATTAAATTTCCTTCTCCACACTAGACTACTATACAGAAAACAGTATGGGGAATGAATGAAAAGAATAAAGTTGTTGTATTTCATTAAAAGAATTTATCAGTCATATTATGTTTAGACTCAAGAATTATACAACTGTAAAAATAAATCTAACAGTATTCACAATATTTTGTTATATCTCTATTTTCGTGTAAGTAGAATAGTATATGGTTTAATCCTTCTTTATGTTTCTAAAAACTGTTGCGAGAAATAGAGTGTAGTTACAGTCTCTTCTATTTTCTGCATATCTATTTTAAAGTCTCAGGTAAGACTGTTATTTATATTCTGTACCAAATATATTTATTCCTATCAAAACAGTTACATTTTCTTTTATGATTTCTATCATTTAAAAAAATACCATTGATCTTGTTTACAAACAGTACTAGTACTCATACAGTAGTCAAAACATTTAAAACATCTACATTATCATTACTTAGATACATAAAACATAGAACAAGTTTGCTTTGTACGAATACACTTTCTTGGACAAAACCCTAGTTCCTGTGTTAAAACATTTTTAGAAGCTATTCTAACTCTTTGAATCAAAGGATTGTTCAAGTCTGAGTTCGACCTTTTGAAGGCTCTTTATTTTACAAAACAGTTATGGGTTCATAACCCTTGCCATCGAACTATTAACTATGATATCAAATAGACTAAGATTTCATGTTTAACCTCATTGAATACATACTTAAACATTAATTGAAACAAACCATAAACACACGAAGCTAGTTTTCCATTTCCAAAAAATTCACTCCTAAATCGTATAGGTTAGGTTTATCAAAAGTTACAAAACAAATTATGAAGTTTGGCTCTCGGCCATCACCAAAAACATCAACATTGATTTCAATCATCATAGGCTATCAAGCTACTATCGAAGCCTATAGGTTAGGGTTTTGACTGCATAGCACAAGACTAAATCCATGGCTCTCAGGCATCTTTTAAATCCATAACAATTCATAAAATAAAACATTTAATTATCACATAACCTAGAGCATGACTCACGGTTTTAAAGACACGTAAAATATCATCAAGTACAGGAATCAAAATCCTTGTATATCCAATTTAACTGGGGAATAAAACCTTCTCAACAGTTACATTCTTTTACAATTGTCTACGCTGAAAAACAACACCACAGGATTAACGCCGAATGGGTTGAGAATTTCATCCTCCCAGGCTGTCAAGCAACTCACAAATTTTCGATGGTGGTCAATTCCCATAGCCCAAGATAAACATGAAGTCTCGGCTAAGAACACAAGAAGACCCAACAGTCACCTAACCGAAGCAACAGGGTAACCATCGAAGCTTACCAGATCTTAAGCAGCTGCCAGTTATCAAAACTCAAGCTTGGGAACCAAAGCCGAAGGAACCTTCCACATAAAACCTGAGTTGGGTCAAAATGAGTACCATTATAGAAGTTTCATTAAATGAAACAAACAACGAGTGCAACACTTAAATTAATAGCAAAAGACAGGCTCAAACCCTGTACATTAGCTTTAGATAAGTTACTTCTGAAGCCATGACGCCAACGCCATTATAAAACTGTAGCCATCATCTCACCACTGAAGGAAACGAAGGGTGAAAACAACTCTGAGAACAACCCTTCAACATATTTTAACTTCTGTAAACTTTCACAAAAGGATCGGCTCTTAAAATAATTACAGGTATCAGAACAACACTCAATAGGTCATGGTTTTGAATTGTGGAGAAGTTCCCAAAACACCTGCTAACGAAACCCTGGAGTTTCTCGGCCTGTCATCATCTCCACAGAGCCACTTACATGTTCACAATGAATGCCAAAGGAAACAATAACCACATAAACGTAGTGGAGTTTAGGGTTAAGACCAAATTCCATTAATCTCACATCATCAACGGTGGAGAATGTTCATCACAGCACATCGTGATTCGAATCACCAACTACATTAAAACCTAATTAATAACCATTGCCACTATGGAGACAACTAGGACAACCCTCAAGCTAGATAAAATACAACTCGACCACGTTGACTTCCCTGTCACATTACCTTCACGTGTTGAACCACGATGGTAGCCACAGTGATATTCCACTAAGCAGGTAGATAGGAGCTTTAATTGCCAAGGGTGGATACGAAATCCTGCCAGCAGATGTCCATTACCATATTAATAACCGGTTTCATCACACATCGACATGTGAACTATGTTGCAACCCTGTCATAATATAAATCCTATCATTAGTCTTATAGTATCAAATTATAAAGTATCATTCTTGGCTATGAAAGGGTCAAGATAATGGCCACGTTGTATATATGTTGTTTGAATTTAGGACATTACATAAGCCCTTTGCATATAGTCGATATGGTAAAGAAATAAAATACAATTGCATGAAATCATATGTTTTCAAATAGGAATTGCATAAATTATTGTATACAGTTTTTAGGCTATAGATAATACAAAGGAGTTATATATATATATATACTTACATTCTAGGAATTAATTTGTAAAATGACATATAGTTTATACTATAGGTCATGCATATGACTTTGCATATAGCTCTTGCACAATAGTTGCATATAGTCATTATATCAAGGAATTGTATGATACTTACCTACAGTCGTATATAATAGAAATCGTATGGTAATTGTATAAAGTTTTCCAAACATAGGATAGAGCATGAAGTACATAGTTCACAACTTTTAAGACTTAGTCAAGTCATCATGATAACATGAACATATATATATTATGAACAAAGTATGAAATCACTAGTATGGGAAATGAGAATAAGTATAATAGACCTACTTTTAGATATGAAAACCAGATTATAACTGAAGAGATCTCACCCAGATACATTTCATTTTTATTCTCTAAAAACCATTAAGACATTTGGAGATTATTGAAACTAGTTAGGAATTCTTCTGTCACACTTCGTAAACATTAACGCCCTTACCTATAATCTGTGAAAGGAACGATTCAAATGCTTTAGCATGAATTCTAAGTAAGCATTGGGGTACCCTTAGGACCCCTTCATCATCAAACATAAGAACAACAATTAGCACTTATAACATTACATCGATTGAACATTGACATAAGTAATGTAGCTAAAATGAGAAGAACATTCAATAGCATAGAAATGTAGATATTAATTATCATGTCGCAAAAAATACAATTATGATCATTTCAAACATATATTATAGCATGACGTCATAGAAGCATTTATTATAATTCTGCACAGCTAATATATGCATTAAAAGCTACATTGAAAATTTTTAAATTTTTGTGAAATTTTGGGATGTTACAAAGGTGGTTGAGCTCGAGCTAAGGGCTATCCTGATTGATCTCTCTATTTTGACTTTGTTAAGTCGAAGGGCTCACTTTCCTTTGAACTTTGTTGTAATATTACTGATGCACTACATTGTATAGGAGTTTAATTTCATGGAACTATGTTTAGTATCATGATCTCATAGGGAATTCATTCCACACACACACACACATATGTGGGTGAAAACGTGAAGTTGGGTAATGCCTTTTTGAGAATGGAGAGGAAAAAAATAGTGCACATGGATAAACATACCAAAAAAAATCAACTTCAAACTCTAGGCTGAGAGTTTAAAAAACTCTAGGCCAAGAGTTTGTGAGAGTTCAAACTCTCAGCCGAGAGTTTAATAAAATTAAAGGCTGATATTTTGAACCAATCACAGTGTCGTATTTAAAAAAAAAAACTCTTGGATGAGATTTTGAACTAAACTCTCGGCTGAGAGTTTTGAATATATCTTCTTGGCCGAGACTTCGTGGTCAACAAAACCTACAAAAATATCCCGCATATCTCTGGACCCTGCAACTTCAACAAGGCAAAATTCCTGCAAATTTTAAATATTATTTGTCAAATTTGGTACCAATGGATTCATGTCTAAATCTAGCTTCCAATTATATAAGAATTGTTTCATTTCATTTAGATTTTTCTATTGATTAATAAGTTTTTTCTAAGCCTGATCCCTTAAGAATTTTATTGTTCTAAAATCACTTGAAATAAAAATTCAATATCATAACAAAGACAACACCAAAAAAATTGAATCTTCACAGAGATCTTCCTTACCCTATTCTCTTCAAAATGGTACTTTAGTCACACTAAAAAGAAAATTGAAGGTCACCAACATGTGTCGATAAGGCACTATTTTCTAGACATATGCTATTTCAATAAATAATAAAAAATAGTTCTCAAGTCTGAAAAACATCAAAATATAGTCCATTCACAAGTTCAGTGTCTCTAGATTATGAGCATACATTTCTTTTCCCCTAAAATGAGTAACCATATCTAAAAAAACTAATGCTCTTGCGCAAGTCACTCATTATCAATACCTAAAATTTTCAAGTATATGTTGTTGGAGAGTACCTAATTTGTCCCACTATATGTCCATAAAATATTTTTAAAAAAATATGAGTGCGAAGCTAATTCAATTCTTTAAAATATTTATTTTTACTTCAAGGTGAAATTCCTAAGGGAGATATAGGTTTAAAGGGGTTGAAGTTGAAAAATATAAAATTTGTACTTTGTAAAAAAACAAGCAAAAATAGTTACCCAACTTCATATTTTCACTCTTGTGCAATTTCTTTTTATGTTTTTATGCATCTCATTAAATATATTTGGAAATTATGAACTACAATCTACTCTTTGATGGAAATGACTAATTACTCTCGTGTTATCTACCATGAATAATTTTAAATAGTGGGTATATTACTTTACTTTTCACTCTGTGTTCTTTATTCATTTCAATATTTGGTTTAGATCAAACTAAAGGATATATGCTTGCAGAAATACATGGTGAAATATTTCCTTGTCTGTGTTCTTTATTCATTTCAATATTTGGTTTAGGTCAAACTAAAGGATATATGATTGCAGAAATACATGGTCAAATATTTCCTTGTCTGAGTCCCTTGTTTGAGTCCCTTGTTTGTTCAATATTCAAATGTTTATCTATCAAATACTCTGTAAATAGGGTATTTTTTTAAATATGTTTATGAATATATATAATTTCGCTCTATTGTTTGGCATAAAAAAACAAAACCATCACATCTTGATTTGTAATTGATGGGTACTAAACCTTGGTGTTAAAAGTAGATATTTCAATATATGATTTTAAATTTTCATGAAATGTATATACATATAGTTTACGACCTATACTATGTCAATATAAGTACTTTTAATTAACTATAATATTTTATAAAGAATAAGAAGACATGTTTAACTAACATAAATTTTTGGTTTTAAAGAATAATAGGAGTTGCTACAATTTTCTTTGTAATTTTGTTTGTACTTTGTTTTTTCATTTACAAAATCTACTCAAGTAGACAAACTTATAACTTAATTGTTTGTTCAAGGGTTTATAAACATAATCCTTCCTAGATGTTAATGGTATCCATCCTATATATACTCGTGTGTGCATTGGTGGTCTTTTTTGCACACTAAATATCATTTAGAGTTAAATCCATCCATTGTTACTAAATATCAGTTAGGGTTAAATCCATCCATTGTTTAAAAGATTAAATATTCTTTTACTTGTATTAATAGTATCCAATAACAAACTAATTCCAAATTAATAATAAGTATATACACAATGGTCTGTAACTTCCTTGTATTCTAATTGCTAATTTAACAATAATTTCCTTGTATTCTAATTGCCAATTTAACAATAGTGAATCTATAGATTCTACTCATTAGACTTAAATTTGCATTCAATAAACAATACAAAAATATTAATTTAATTTCATTAAATAACAAATAAGAAATAGTTACAAATATGTCTATTTATCTCTTGAAGTTTCCGAACATGTCAAACTGAGCAAACTGAACCACCTGTCCGTAGATTAACCAGAGTTATATTTCTTTTAACTTTTTAATCACCCCGAGCCAATCCAAGTCTTGTACAGGTTAGGTTAATATGGTATTGTTCAAGAATGTATATCAACTTTTAAACACACGACATTCTCGGTCCAAGTGATCTATAGATACTCCCTTCGCTACCACCTAACACATATTTTAGAGCTCGAAGCAGTAATAGCCTAGAAAGGATTATTTTCTCTTTTATCGCTTTCAAAGGTTAAGAAAATATTTTACCATCATTGAATAGGTTTTAGACGTAGGAAAATCTTTCCAATAAAGACGGCCTTCAAGTCAATCTATGCAAATAATATATCTCTCTATGGTCATAGAAGTTTTCTCAAAACTAACTTGCTGAACTTAAGGATGAAAACAAGTCATTTTCATCTTGCAATGCAATACTTAACGAGGTTCTTCCACCCTTCTCTTTGGACTCTTCAAATTCCTCTTTTGAGTTGGAAATGTTAGTAAGCATTTCTTTATTGAGTTATTGTTTCTTATGGAAAAAAATTCCTTTTTTTAAAAGAACTATGTTGGGAGACACCTCACAGAATTATGTTTGGAGACACCTCACAATAGTAGTTAAGTTTTTAGGAGAAATTATCTTCTAAATATTTTTTATTAAAATATTTTTCAAATTTATCCTTTTAAGTTAACCTTCCCTCTTACCAACTTGACTTCAGTTTTTTTTGTGCTCATTAGAAAAGTTAAGAAAAACATAATCAAATTCACGTGCAAACCATTTATTGTTCATGGTGCTTAATGTTTCAACATTTAATTACAACCTCAAAATAATGTAGCATGTATAAAATTTAATCAAATAGACTTAGGGATTAAACTTGGGATATTACATTAGTATACGGATATTTATAGTGTAATAACCCCAAATCAAGTATTAATGTTATGTATTAAAACAAATAAGGTGAAACCCATGTAAAGCATACTTAACAATTCGTTTGTGAAATGTATGCCCAAGGTCCATTCTAGAACCCATGTCAATGGAGCATCACCACGTATATGAGAGGGAATAACAAGAATATATCATAACACATAAAGGAAAAAAAACATAAGTATTCTCTTATGTGAGAGATCTACTTGATATGTACTTTTAACCAATAAAGAAAACACAAATATTTTTGTAGAGTATAACGACCTGATATGAAAAGAAACATGGTAATACATTTGATAAGAAGAATTGATACTTCTAGTGTGATGAGATTTTACAAATGCTTACCAAAAACTGAGTGTTCTGGTTATGGATGTAAAGAACATCCAATTTGAATATTTGAGAAAGGTAGGTTGAAGTTTCCTAACATATATTAAAGTTAAATGTGGATAGAAAAATCTCTCTTAGCCTGTTCAAAAATTAAATTTGGATTATTCTATGAGTGTCATGTCCGAAATTTAGCATTGGGTCACAATGGCCTAAGCAAATTGGCCCTATTCATTAGAGTTTGTCAAATTGATGCTAAAGGTCAAATAATTGCCAAGGAGAAAAATTATTAGTTTCTTAGGTTTGGGGTGGAAGCTTTGGGATTTTGAATAATGGAGATAATAAATGATATTGGAATATTAGGATGGCATAAATATTTAATAAAGGAGATAAATAAATATATACAAGTGAAAATCAAAGTGGCATTTGATCATGAAGACACATGGAGGAAGTGGCATCCACACAAGCTAGAATTTATGTGCCACATGGCATCCTCTTCTTGCAATTTTGAATCCATGGGAAGCCTAATTTTCTTAGGATGAGTTATAAGGTCAATAATACTTGGCATGAGTCAATGAGGTCGAAATATAGAGGAAGAGTAACTCCCATGGAAGAGGAAGAGGCAATTTGGAGCTATTGAGACACTTTGGCTAGATTCCCTAGCTCTATGACAACAATGATGAAGATGCTATGACACCCATGACACAAATCAGACCTGAAGGCTGACATATTACATATATGACATGTCAGGGCTAAAAATAGACTCCAAGAGGGAGCTCAAGGGTGTTAGGGCATCTAAGGTGCTTCCACATGTGATTTGGTGGAAGTGGGAGACTAGGAATTATTGTACAAGTGGCGCTCTTTGGAATCTCTTCCCAACTTGAGTTGGCATGAGTCTCTTGGAAGGAATTCAACCCATGGAAGACCTTAGAAGTTTATAAATGTCAATAACAAAGAATGAAACTATCTTTTGATCATTTTTAGAATTTTCAATTGCATTTGTGAAGAGGGAGAGCTAGTGGATAACTAGTTTCTTGCCTTAGCCAATTTCGAGGGTGAAAGATTCCCATCCAAGTTGGTAATTGGAAACGACATTCAGACATTTCATTTGGAGATTTAATGAAGTCTTTATTTGTAGGTGTAAGCTACAGGGAAGCTCATGGTCTCTTTTACTGCAGCTCACTCCTTCAACCATTTCCAGTTTTAATGGCATATTCTTGATCCTTGAGGGAGGGCATTTTTGGTGAGCTATTGTACTCTTTGGGGGAGCTTCTAATGCCCCATATCTTTTGTAATATGAATTAAATACTTTGTTCTTCATCTCCAGAAATTTTAAGGTCGAAATTCCAAGTAGAAATGTATAAATCTCATTTTTAATGAAAGAACAGTGTCATTTCCCCACTACCTTGTTGTGAACCAATGTAATGCTGATGATTTCGAATGAATGGATGATTCTCTAATTCATTTGTGATTAATGGACTACCATGGATGTATTTTACAAGTTTCATGTACTGTACTTGAACATTTGAAGTATTTTTACTCAGTTTAATTGCATTGGGAGAAGAAATAGTGCCATTTCCCCAAGGGTCGAATTGGTGATTTTTGCAGTTGAATGGGAGAAGGTTGGAATAGATATAATAATCAAGTAATGGTGCACATGAGACCTTAATCACATCCTTAATACATTACCTACCTATATTCATAAATTTGAGTGGGTTTGGAGGCATTTGGGAAGCCATTTTTAGTACTTACCCCAGTGGGATTTGAACCCCAAATTACTAGTAAAATTGCATACTTGGTCCATAATCTTAAGAGAGTTTGTAGAGGTCTTTTGGTGGTAATATCTCATCCTTGAACATCATATTCAATTCCTAATATCATTCATACACCTTCCTTGAATATTTGAAGGCATTTGGAGTCAATTTGAGACCTAGAGACCAATACTAGTCAAAGGGAAATTACTAGTAAAGTTCCCTACATTGGATAGAATTGAAAGAGGATTTGCATAAGTGTTTTAAAGGTCCAAAAGTATCCCTGAAATACATATTTATGTTCTAACATCATCCATATACCTTCTCAGAATATTTGGGTGCAATTGGAGTAATTTGGGGACCTAGAGCTCAAAACTAGTCAAAGGTCTAACTAGGGAAAAAAGTGAAAAATTGCCATTTTAATAAAATTATTAAAAAGGGATATTACAGTGGTATCAGAGCATGGTCCTTGCACCTGTGGATTGGGTACATACATTCAAGAATAATTGGAAGCCATGTCTTACTATTATGATGAATCCTATGAGTACAATTCTTATGAGGAATATGCATATGCTTATGAGCAATATGAAGCAGAATGTGAATGGTACGAGGAAGAGGTGCCATCATGCAACACTTCATACAATTTCAATAGAAATGAAGATTATTCTTATGACTTTAAATCTGATGAATATGAGTGTGTCACACCCACCAAGGATAATTCTATGAGTGAGTTCCAAAGATGGAGAGCAACATATAAAACCTTGCCCCAACAATATCAAAAATATCAAGAATATCTTGCTTTGAGCAAAAATACACAAAATGCCATGTATTTTGAGTACTTTGCTGAACACATTTTTGCAAATAGGCCCAAACATGAATATGTGGAGTTAGTAAAGAAAGGTTTATGCCCTTCTTGTAAAGAACCTTGGAGAGAATATCATATATGTGTGCAGAAAATGATGTCCTACTTGAGGAGAGCTTTTGGGAATTCTTCAAAAAGAGATTCCAAAGATATTGATCGTAAGGAAAACAAGGGGCAAAATGCATCAGCTTGCTTGGAGGAGAAAAAGGAAGAGACATCACAAGAGCATGAAGAATATTTTATTGAGAATATGGAAGATCATTTCGAGACACCTTCTAGCTTAGACATGAACCAAAGAGCATCTATTGATGGATGCTTAAACTATGAAGGAGTACCTACTCATGGGTGCTCACACATCTATGTTGGTGACATAGAGATCACTTTGGAAGTGTTGCTACAAGCCCAAGTTCCATTAAGCATAATAATGAAGACCTTGTAGCAGTTGAAGAAGAACCAAGATCAACTTCCCTATCACCACTTGAGCTTCATGAAGTTGGTCCAAGAAAAAATGAAGAAGATGAGGAGGGTCATTTGCAAGAGCCTCAATTTCTTGAAGGGTCCTTAAAGATGAATGAAAAGAAGATCCAAGATTCTCTCAGCATTCTCCATGATACTCAAGCATTGGTGTCAAATTCTTGTTGGAGAGCTACTTCATTGGAGGAAACATCCTTCATTGAAGACATGGAGAAGATTCAAAGAGCATTGTGCCACATCAAAGGTAATTTCATGTCTTTGGTTTTTGATAGAAACCATTTGTTTGAGCTTAATGAATTGTTACATGATGCATACTTGAAGAATAATGAGGATATTCATAAGCTCACAATTCAAAATGAGAAACTTCTTGAAAATTTGAAAGATACTTGTTTTTCCTCCTATGTTTCAGATTGTCAAATGGTAGATTGTTTGGAGGATTCTCATGACATGGTGGATCATGAGAAATGTGGAAATTTGAATGTGCTTAATGTGTTTGAATATGAACTTGAAGAGATCCAAACACTTGATGTGGTGTAAGAGGAACTTGAATTGTCTCTTGATGAAGGTTATGCAATTTTTAAAGAAGAGCATGATTTCTATACATTGGAACCAATCTATGAAAAAGGTTTCACACTTTTGAAGGAGCTGCATGATACTACCCATATGGATCCTTCCCATGATGAAACTTCTGCAATTTTTGATCATTTGGGTGAGTTAGTTAATTCTCCTACATCCTACAATTCCAAGTTTTGCAGCATTAGTCTCAATGAAGAATGGGTGAAAGGGTTCTTTTTGATGGTGCCACATGAGGAGTATGGAACTCCTAGATTTACTTTTTATGATGACACGGCTGGAGCACATTCTTATTCACATTTGCAGCAGCATCCTTTGTTACTTTATAATGATTCACATCGACATGGATGCACCTATGATATGCATTTGAGTCACTTGAAGAATCATTGTTTTTCTTGCTCAACACTTGGTTCCTTTGATGTTGGAGGAACTTCATCCAACACTTGGGTGAATAAATATATGATTGGAGAACATTTTTATTGGCAGCCACATACTTTGATATATCTTTATTATTCTCACATTCATGAATGTATGGGTGAGACTTCTTTGAGTCCTTTGAAGTCTCCTTGTTTTTTCTGCTCATTATTCGGTTCAAATTTTAGTGGAGATTCTTCATTCACTTCTTGGATGAAAGAATACATAGCTGACTATTTTGATGCATATCACATCCTTTTGGAGCAACATTATTGGACATGGGATCCTCACCTATGTCATTGGACCAGATTTGATTGGACACTTGAAGATTGTATGCACTTGGAAAATGGTGGTCTACTTGCTTGGAGGTATAAGCACTTTCATGATTCTTTGATGAAGCACCTCCTTGATGTACATTTTCCTTATGTTGTTATGTACCTTGATGATATATATTTTGTACTCATGATGTTTGGAAGAATGCATACAAGAAAATGGGATCCAGGAATCCTCTTATATGATGGTATGGGTTGGAGAGCACTCTTAATTGTTGGGGTGCAAAACAAGCAATGGGACCCTGGAATAATTTTTGTTTCATTGGTTTCAAAATTTTTACTTGGGAAACAAGTAGTATGGGAGATGGATTTTCCACTTAATAAAGTGATTTTTATCAGAGTAGTGCAGCAGCAAGCATGGTGGTTCCTCTCTAAAATCTTCATGGAAACTCAAAGACTCAAGGTTGGGAAATTCAATGGCAACTTCAAAGAATTATACAGAAAGCAAGTTCTTCAACACCCATGTTTGAAATTGCTTGACGACAAGCAATATTGGGAAGGGAGGATTTTTCATGTCCCAAATTTGTCATTGGGTTACAATGGCCTAAGCAAATTGGCCCTATTCATTAGATTTTGTCAAATTGATGCTAAAGGTCAAATAATTGCCAAGGAGGAAAATTACTAGTTTCCTAGGTTAGGGGTGGAAGCTTTGGGATTTGGAATAATGGGGATAATAAATGATGTTGGAACATTAGGATGGCATAAATATTTAATAAAGGAGATAAATAAATATATACAAGTGAAAATCAAAGTGGCATTTGATCATGAAGACACATGGAGGAAGTGGGACCCACACAAGCTAGAATTTATGTGCCACATGGCATCCTCTTCTTACAATTTCAAATCCATGGGAAGCCTAATGTTCTTGGGATGAGTTATAAGATCAATAATACTTGGCATGAGTCAATGAGGTCAAAATATAGAGGAAGAGTAACTCCCATGGAAGAGGAAGAGGCAATTTGGAGCTAGTGAGACACTTG
Source organism: Larix kaempferi (assembly GCA_027924585.1). Lineage (NCBI taxonomy): Eukaryota > Viridiplantae > Streptophyta > Pinopsida > Pinales > Pinaceae > Larix > Larix kaempferi. Next base: position 18,982,885 of record BSBM01000893.1, read on the forward strand.
GGCTAGATTCCCTAGCTCTATGACAACAATAATGAAGATGCTATGACACCTATGACACAAATCAGACCTGAGGGCTGACATATGACATATATGACATGTCAAGGATAAAAATAGACTCCAAGAGGGCACTCAAGGGTGTTAGGGCAGCTGAGGTCCTTCCACATGTGATTTGGTGGAAGTGGGAGACTAGGAATTGTTGTACAAGTGGTGCTCTTTGGAATCTCTTCCCAACTTGAGTTGGAATGAGTCTCTTGGAAGGAATTAAACCCATGGAGGACATTATAAGTTTATAAATGTCAACAACAATGAATGAAACCAACTTTTGATCATTTGTAGAATTTTCAATTGCATTTGTGAAGAGGGAGAGCTAGTGGATGACTAGTTTCTTGCCTTAGCCAATTTCGAGGATGAAAGATTCCCATCCAAGTTGGTAATTGGAAAGGCCATTCAGACCTTTCATTTGGAGATTTAATGGAGTCTTTATTTGAAGGTGTATGCTACATGGAAGCTCATGGTTTCTTCTATCGCAGCTCACTCCTTCAACCATTTCCAGTTTTGATGGCATATTCTTGATCCTTGAGGGAGGGCATTTTTGGCGAGCTATTGTACTCTTTAGGGGAGCTTCTAATGCCCCATTTCTTTTGGAATATGAATTAAATACACTTTTATTCATCTCCAGAAAGTTTCAGGTCGAAATTCCAAGTAGAAATGTATAAATGTCATTTTTAACGAAAGAAGAGTGCCATTTCCCCACTACCTTGTTGTGAACCAATGTAATGCTGATGCTTTCGAATGAATGGATGATTATCTGATGAATTTGTGATTAATGGACTTCCATGGATGTATTTTACAAGTTTCATGTACTGTACTTGAGCATTTGAAATATTTTTACTCAGTTTAATTGCATTGGGAGAAGAAATAGTGCCATTTCCCCAAGGGTCAAATTGGTGATTTTTGCAGCTGAATGGGAGAGGGTTGGAACATATATAATAATCAATTAATGGTGCACATGAGACCTTAATAACATCCTTAATACACTCCCTACCTCTGTCCATAAATTTGAGTGGGTTTGGAGGCATTTGGGAAGCCATTTTCAGTACTTACCCCAGGAGGATTTGAACCCCAAATTACTAGTAAAATTGCATTCTTGGTCCGGAATCTTAAGAGAGTTTGAAAATGTATTTTGGTGGCAATATATCATCCCTGAACATCATATTCAAGTCCTAATATCATTCATACACCTTCCTTGAATATTTGAAGGCATTTGGAATCAATTTGAGACCTAGAGACCAATACTAGTCAAAGGGAAATTACTAGTAAAGTTCCCTACATTGGATAGAATTGAAAGAGGATTTGCATAAGTGTTTTAAAGGTCCAAAAGTATCCCTGAAATACATATTTATGTTCTAAAATCATCCATATACCTTCTCAGAATATTTGGGAGCAATTGGAGCAATTTGGGGACCTAGAGCTCAAAACTAGTCAAAGGTCTAACTAGGGAAAAAAGTGAAAAATTGCCATTTTAATAAAATTATTAAAAAGGGATATTACAATGAGTTGGGTCAATCATAAATAAATTAAAAGAAAAATAAAAATTTAGTGAAAAATGGGACGGTACAAAATGGTATCATAGATGAAGGTTGCAATGCTAGGATTTTTTGGGCTCAAAGAATAATTGAAATATGAAATAAAGCTAGAAAATACTATTGTTATAACAAGATCCATAATTTTATTAAATGATTCAAGTGAATCTTGTCCAACCTCATCTACTAGTTGGATTAGAAGATCAGAGGCCAGTTAAACTTCAACAATTTAATTTTACGATCAACACAACTAGAACTAGAGAGGCTCTGGAATGAACTTGGAAAGTTTTAATTTAGGAACATGAGATAGATCGAAGGGTAGATAATAGAAAAAGAGGATGAAACAAAATATCAAATCTCATTGAGGAATTTCCCAACCAACACAGAGTAGTAAATCAACAATCTCGAGAGGAAGATATATGTGTGGAGTTAATTGATATTCGAAAACTAGAAACATCTTTAGAAATGATAGAAATGATGAGAAGCCTAAAAGTTGAGTTGCTTAGGTTTAAAGTTGATAATATGAAGGAACAAGAGGAGAAATGTCAGTTGAATTCCATTATGTTGCAGAATTTGACAGAAATAAAGAATGATCAACAATCTGCAAACACGTCAAGTAAAAAGTAAGGGTCTGTTAAAGAAAAAATGTTCTAGAAGTAAGGAACCATAATTTTTCTCTCAAAACAAACATAGAAATGAGTTCATCTAGTAATGAAGAGAAAACCACCAACAACTCAAGAAGTGGCATCTCCAAAGCCTCCTCTCCAAAGAATAAATATAAACATCATACTTTTTGGAAACTTAGTGAAAGGAGAATTTAAAAAGGTAAAGTCGCCAACATTTAATGGAGAAATGAAATCTCGCAAAGAAGTGGAAGCATGGCTTTTAGGTATAACCAAATATTTCTAGATCTATGATTATTCCAGTAATATGAAAGCTAGAATACCCATTTTTCATATGAACAATAAAGCGTCCATATGGTGGCAAGACCTCAGAATGACTAAAGGCATTAAGGAAAAGAAGATAAAATGGAAGAAATTATTTAAAAATAAACATATGTCTAAGAGGTACTATGATGGAAAGATTAAAGATTTCCATTAACTCAAGATTTGGTAGATGGTGATGAATGAATTAATAAATGATTTCTTGGAATTATTGTAATATGTTCCATACATCAAGGAGGAAAAGGTGAAAATTCATTGATTCCTATGTTTCATTCCTCAATATTTTTGAGATAGAATCGAGTTTGATGACCCAAAAACCTTGGAAGAGACATTATGAAAGGCCAGATTTTGCTATGAGCAAAGTATGAATAAAGTACAAAAATGAAAAATAAAAACTAGAAGGAAAACAAAAAGGTGAATTTTGAACAGAAATACAAGGGGTACAAACCTTCACCATACAAGAATCAGTCTAGAAATTTTCAGAATAACAATAATGTTGGAAAAAACAATTTTCATCCTAGCTGCCCATCCCAAAGTGGGAATAAAACCGCTAGTAATGCAGGAAGAAAATCAAAAGAATATGTTCAAGGCCTATTAAGGTTGTTGTGGAGAATCCCATTTAGTCAGAAACTATCTGTACAAAGGATTAAATGTTAAGACAGTACATAACACACATGAAACTACAATAGTAAATCATGTATCCAAAAGTCCTATAATTTGTGCTGCATTGGAATATCAACAAGTTGTCCACCAATCGTTCATAGTAGAAATTGAAGGTAAGATAGCTAAAAATAACTAAATTGTTATTTTAATAGGTCCATGATCTTATCAAAGTTACACCTTTCCTAAGATTGTGGATGCATGCATGTTACAGAGGAACAAACATAAAAAGGCATGGTTTTTTCACATAGGCACATGAACGAAAAGAAATATAACAAAATTTGTTAAAGAATGCCCTTTAGAAATGATCAAACTGCCTACAACAACAAGATTAAATATTTTTCCACTAGATAATTCTTATGACGTGCTTATAGGAATGGATTGGGAAGAAATGCATCGTGTAGTGTTGAACTACTCAACAAGGATTTAACATGCATTGATGATGATAGAAATTCCAAAATGGTAACTGGTATTCCTTGAAAGGAATAAGTAGGGAAGATTTATACATTGCAAATAAAAAGGTGCACCTAGAAAGAATGTAAATTATAGGATGTAAGAATGTATTAAATTATGTGGAAGAAGCTAAACCTAATATAGAAACTATTTGAAACTGCAAGAATTTAAAGATGTATTTCTAGTGGAATACCAAGTATACCCCCCAAAAGGCATATTGGCTTGATTATAGACTTTGTACAAAGAGTTGTACCTATCTCTAAAGCACAGGTTATCAAATGAGTACACCTGAACTAGTAGAATTGAAAGTGCAATTACAAGAGCTATTAGATCAAAATTACATTACACCGAGTGTATCACCATGGGGAGCACCAATTATGTTTTCCAAAAAGAAGGATGGAATGTTAAGATCATGCATAGACTACCTACAACTGAATAAAGTCACCATAAAAAGCAAATATTCATTTCCCAAGATTGATGACTTGTTTGATCAAGATATTTTTAAAATTTGACTTAAGGTTGGGCTATCACCAAGTAAGAATTAAAGATGAAGACATCTATAAGACAACATTCACAACAAGGCATGGATACTACCAATTTTTGGTCATGCCATTTGGACTTACCAATACACCGACAACATTCATGTACCTTATGAATAGTAACTTCATCAAATACTTGGATAAGTTTGTGTTGGTTTTCATTGACAATATGTATTCATTTATTTAAAGATAGAAAAGAAACATAAAGATGATCTAAAAACTATTTTGCAAATTTTAAGATACTAACATTGATATGCGAAATTTAGTAAATGAGATTTCTACAAAAATCAATTATAGTATTGGGAACACATCATCTCTTAAAAAAATGAATAGCATTGGATCTACACAAAATAAAAGCCATAATGAATTGGCCAACTTGTAAGAATGTGACTGACATAATGCCCTTTATGGGTATTGCTTACTTAGATACAAGAGATTTATAGAAGTATTTTCTAAGATTGTGTATCATATAATTACTTTTCAGAAAAAGTAAGAAAAATTCATTTATATGAAAATGTACTTATTTGACTATAAAGAGATTTATAGAAGTATTTTCTAAGATTGTGTATCATATAATTACTTTTCAAAGAAGGAAGAAAAATTCATTTGATATGAAAATGTACTTATTTGACTATAGCATCCATTTTAAGAATCGTTGATAGTTATGCCGAATTACGGTATTCTGCACAAACGCCCGCAAAGAAGGATTGGGAAGAGTTTCGATATGATATGATTATATAGTGTCCTATAAATAACGAAAACAAAAAAAATATGAAAGAAACTATGCTACTCATTACTTAGAATTAACAACCATAATTCATGCCTTGAAAATTGGGAGACATGACCTATTGTGTAAGATATTTTTGCTTAAAAAATATATTTTTGCTTAAAATTGATAATATATGACTTAAATATTTATTTGATCAACCTAATTTAAATGAGCTTAGATGGTTAAAATTGATAATATATGACTTAAATATTTATTTGATCAACCTAATTTAATTGAGTTTCTAGATGGTTGCTTTCCTAAGCAAATATGACTTCTGACTTCTGACAGAATAAAAACAATAGTTAAACATGTCAAACTTAGTGAAGAAATGAAAAATTGCAGCAAAACAATTCTAATCTTAAACAACAAGATTTCAGATTTACTGAAGATCAATTGCTATTATTTAAAAACAAACTGTGTATTCTAGATTTAGCAGATTTGAGAGAGATTGTGATGACTGAATTTCACAAGAAACAATATTCAAGACATCCTAGATATCAAAATATGATTTCTGCAATCATAAAGCAGTATTATTGGCTTGTAATAAAATTTGATATTGCTTAATACATTGCAAGGTGCCAAGAATGCTGAGCATCAAAACACCTAGCTGGTTTACTGGATTGCTTATCGAGCCATGAGTGGAAATGGGATATTGCAATTGGCACACATCCTGTACTGGGCAAACTACACGCAAACTGGGCGACTATTGAAATTAGATTATGGATTTTGCAGCAAAGTATTGCAGTCAGAAAGAAAAACCCATATAAAAATATTGAAACTAATGTCAGATGTAGTCATGTCAACAACTTCTTTGTAAAGACATCCTAATAGGATGCTGCAAGATTCATAATGAGACAGTGAAGGCACTGGTGGTGCTGTTATGTGAGCTTGCTTTTGTACCAGAAGATCCCACTCTTTCGAGCTCCGTCGACCTCTACATATACACATTCTCTAAATTCCCGCCATAAAGCGTTATAGATAGGAGTATTGTCATAGCAGTAATAGTTGCCCAGAATCGGTTTTATAGCCTCGGTGGCCTCTGGAGCATGGTAATGAGGCACTGTAGAGAACAGATGATGAGTCACATGGGTGTCGGTTATGTGATGGAATATATGATTCAATATTGCGTAATCCCTGTCAACTGTTGAGAGCGCACCCCTCATCCATTCCCACTCTGATCCGTCATAGTGGGGAAGGGCTGGATGCGTGTGCTGCAGGTAAGTGATGAGCACAAGGAATCCATTCGCAATCAGGAGAGGGATGGCGTACACCTTTATCAACCAAGAAAATCCATAATCGCAGGCAACGAGGTAGAGAGCATAAGCCACTGCGAGCAGGGCGATGTCACTAACCAGTATCTGGAATCTCTCTCGTTTGCTGTAAATTGGGGCATATGGATCAAAGTGGCAGGCAAACCGAGGATACTTCCTTCCCGAAACATTGAATGTCAGATACATCGGCCACCCCAGGGTGAGGGTAATTGCTATTACCAATAACCTTCCGGCAGGGTTAGATACGAGTTTCGCAGTGAATTTTGACATTTCATTCTTTGGCCTGGGAACAAAGACTTCATCGCGTTCTAGGCTGCCAGTGTTGCTATGGTGTCTTCGATGACTGTACTTCCAAGAGAAATATGGCACAAGAAGCCATGAATGGAGTATAAGCCCCACTGTATCATCCACCCAAGCGTAGTCACTGAAAGCATGATGCCCGCATTCATGTGCTATAACCCATATACCAGTCAGCACGCACCCTTGAGCTGCCCAGTACCCAACCCAGAGTGCCCATCCAAGCATGCCGGGCAATGTGAAGAGGTGGGTGGTTGTAGAATACAAGAGAAACGCAGCAATAATAAGATCGTATCCGAGATAGAAGAATGATCTGAGCAGTGGTCTGTTGAAGCAGTGAGGTGGAATGGCTTTCTTCAATTCTCCAAATGTAAACGGTGGCTTTGCACAAGGAGCTCGTTCCATTATATCTTTCTTGGCAGGTTGCAAGGTCATCCTCTCACCAACCCACTTTGTAACTTACAGGTCTCTACAACAGATTATGTCACAGCCTGCAACGGGCGCCTACAAACAATTGAGATCACTTGGCACAGATGCAACAGGCTGCTTATACGCGCATACATAGAATCCAATTCATTAAAATCTCAGACTTAAAATGTATAAATAATAGCACACCCTAATGAAAAAGACGTGGATATCCGCAATATGTGATTGTAAATACCTTACGATCAAACAAAACATGTTAAATACGCAAGTTAAATGATGTAAATACCTTGCGATCAAACAAAACATGTTAAATACGCAAGTTAAATGATGTATTTTTTCTAAATCATTCTCGAATTTCGAGCTCAAATTTGACTTTTTAGCATAATGTTTAGGTTTTATTGAAATTACGGGTTGTGATTTAAATTTTATTTGGGGTAATGAAATGGATCAAATTCTTTCTTTCTTTTTAATGACAGATGTGGTGATAGAGACTTATCTTAAACACCTATCCACCTCAAAGTATCCAACCAAAAAAGACAAACACAAATATAAATATGGGTAATTTACAAGTAAACTTATCACCTCAAAGAATCCAACAAAAAAAGACAAACACAAATATAAATATGGGTAATTTACAAGTAAACTTACCAAGTATACTAAACATTTAACATTTTGTAATGATAGTTTTAAAACTTATAAATTTGCATTTTCACTTAATTTGTGATTGGTGAATACCTATAAATTATATGTTACTTGTTCTCCATACTTATTAATCTATATCTCAGCTACCTGTTACATTTTTACCTTTTTAATTATCACTACCTGTCCATGCTTATTGATCTATATCTCAGCTACCTGTTACCTTTTTACCTTTTTAATTATCACTACCTGTTATCACGGTAGGATTTTGGTAAATTCTCACCCATCAAAAATGATTTTGTCATTATTTATAAACGTTTTGCAATTTTCTTTGGTTTTATTTGATAGGAACATGAAAAACTGTGATAGATGTTATCATTACTATTTGGAATTTTAAATTAGATCATAAAATCAATCTCCACAGTAAACTTGTGGCATCCTCATTTAATTTAAGAAAAAACATAAATGGTAGTCCTTCCTCTCAAATAAAACCAAGGAAATTGCAAAAAGTTTATAAATAATGACAAAACCATTTTTGACTGGTGAGAATTTTACCAAAATCCTACCCTAATAACAGGTAGTGATAATTAAAAAGGTAAAAAGGACTACTCTTTATGCTTTTCTTAAATTGAAGAAGAATGCCACAAGTTTACTGTCTATATTGATTTTATGATCTAATTCAAAATTCCAAATAAACAACTACATATATAAACTAGTAGTGATAACCGGCAGTGCTGGAATTGACCAAAATCCTACCAATTCCAACACTGCCTGTTATCACTACTAGTTTATATATATAGTTGTTTATTTGGAATTTTGAATTAGTCATAAAATCAATCTCGACAGTAAACTTGTGTCATCCTCTTTCAATTAAAAAAAAACATAAATGATAATCCACCCCAAATTTTAATAAAAGATAGAAAGTTGACAGTGTCATTTATTACGATTACAAACAAAAACATTGAAAAGCTTTTCCATAACTCGTTGATGTGCCTAAAGCTTCACCGTGTTTCACAGCGATTTTTTCCTTTGATGAGCAACAAAATAAGACGTCCAGGTTTTCTGTTATCACCGTGACAAACACAGTACGGCTGTGCAATGCGTTCTCTTCACTGAAACTCATGACGCCTCCTTTACCCAACACTCGTCCAGCGCTTCATCTCAAATCGTCCAACCGGATCCACGCTAAAGCTTATATCTCCTTGCGGATTCTTATGGTCTCACGACCCTGAGAGATATTCTATGAGTTTTTCAAGCATCTTCCATATTTGATGACCATGTTGACAGATCAACATATTCACAATAAAACACAGTAACAAAGTTGCACTGGAACTACTTGTTTTAACCACAGCCAATCACTTATTTGCCATTCTTTGAAATCTTGCTACCAAACGACAGGATACAGAGCCAGTGTGGGAGCAACATCCCGAGTCAAGAAGCCTCACAACAATCAGCCAATCTACTAGCAATCTTTATAAAAACGGAGAGATAGACAAGGCTTGCCCAAAACTATTGCAAACCAAGAATTATTTAAAGATTTAAATATTTTAGCTTTTACTTTTCGTTGATGCAGCAACAATTTCTGCATATGAAGAACAAACCGTATGCGATGCCTAATAAATTAAAGTACGAAAACAGGGACAAATGCCAAAGAGCAGATTCCAGAAACAGTAACACATGCCAAGGAATTTATAATACCTGGTTTACGAAGCGCAGGCCAGCGGGGTAGTAGGCAGATCAGAGAGACAGGTCCAAAACACGGAGCTATTATAATCGAATACGCGCACCAAGTTGCATACAGACGAACAGTGAAGGTGGAATTGGGGAAGAAGGCAAATTCATTCCAAGGAAATGCAGACAAGGATGTGAGAAGACATGGGGAAGCTATACTTAATTTATAGGGATCGAGGAATTGACAAGAAGGTTGGATAGATGGGCAGACTGGAGACGGAAGTAGTGGCAGATGCGTGAAGGGATGCAAAAACGAATTACCAAAAACAATTTTACGACTCCGAACTTAGAGGTCATTCTTTTTCTGATATGGATCCTTCAGCAATGGCAATCTTTATCTAGAAGGTATCACGTCATTGAATTTTTTGTTGTGAAAATGTGACTGCCGCACCACCAGGCGAATGAATCGGCAAAAGATGGCAGGGCCAACAACGGTTGGACGTACAATTTTGTGACCAACCAAACCACATACCAAATCCAAAACATGGACTTTTTCGAGCATAAAAACATGGACTTTTTCGAGCAGAAAAAAACCGTACATGGAGTTAAGAAATAGACTCCCACATGTAACAAAAACATGGACATTTTTTAGCATTAAAAAACCATAACTTTGTTATTCCATAGGAATCAAAAGATTATATTACTAAATTTGTCATAGTCGTATAATTAAAAAAAACACGTCTATAGCCTATTCAAAAGCATTAGAGCCAACAATCATAAGAAGGAAGGGATAGATCTCTTCATCTCCCTTGTTTTCTATAAATATGGATAATATCTTAATCATGAAGGGAGTCCAAAGTTTGTCTAATCGTGATGCCCCATTGGGAAAGATCCAACCTTTGGATGTTGTGATCCTTTGTTTTCTATAAATATGGATCATATCTTAATCATGGATGCCCTAATGGGAGAGATCCAACGTTTGGATGTTGTGATCTTTTATAGCCCAATTTACTATGACATGAGAAACTTCATAATATTTTAGGGAGTCAATGCCCAAAAGTCTTGAAAAACAAAAAAGAACCCAAAGAGCAAGCATTTCACTTTTAGTGTTTGTACCTGAACCACCATTGAGTAAGAGATTGAAGTAGTGTTCTTTTAGTTTTAGAACAAGATCGGTCGCACATATTCTATTAGTAGCTGCGCCATCAAAGAAGCCACTTTGGAGCAGTCTCCTGTCACACATCCAACATAACCTTTTGTTTCTTCGGATTTACCAAGTCAAAATGAAACTCCTTGCAGAATTTTAAAATCTTAATCATTGTTGTAGAACAAGATCGGCCGCACATATTCTATTAGTAGCTGCGCCATCAAAGAAGCCACTTTGGAGCAGTCTCCTGTGACACATCCAACATAACCTTTTGTTTCTTCGGATTTACCAAGTCAGAATGAAATTCCTAGTAGAATTTTAAAATCTTAATCATTGTTGTAGCAGAATTCGGATTTTTATCCTCGAAAATGACTGAGTTTCTTTGATTCCATATTTCCCGCGTGACAAAAGCAAAAAGAGTCCTGTGAATTTTTTCATTCTTATACCAATTAAAAAAACTCCTTTCAAAAGTGGCGATAAAGCAAGAATTCTAAATGTTTAGAGCTTCACGAACTATATTCCACGGATCTTTTGTAAAAGAGCAGGTGCTAAAAATGTGTTCTACAGATTCTGCTTCAGAGCCGCAGAGAACACATCTATTAGGACCCAACCATCCCCGCTTAATCAAGTTATCCCAAGTTAGGATAGAATTTTCAAAGACCAACCATATAAAACAAGTGATTTTTTGTTGTTGAATTTTCCATTTCCACAACTTGTTGAACCACCATTTTTGTTCCTGTAATATATTCAGATCATACAGAAATTTGTATGCAGATTTTGCAATGATCATTCCATTTTTCTTATTCTCGTTCCGAACAATTTTATCCAAATCAGTATTTAGTTGAATCCCTGCATAGTTAATACTAGAAATGTATAGCTTCCATTTCGTAGCCCAATCTTTAGTCAAGCCCATATAAGAAGCAAAATACCAATAATTTGAGAAAACTTGATGTCCATGTGTTGTTTTAATACTAGCCAGAGTGGAATACCCAATCTCAGCAAGGTAATTTAGTAAACCAACTGAAAGAGAGCAATTCTTCCCAATGCTAACAATTGGGCCAATGCCTATGAAAATGTTTTGACCAGATCCAACGAGCCACGATAGTCTGCAGCTGATCCATTTGTAGAATTTGACCAAGCTAGCCCAGAAGTTTGGAGGGTTCCTCACATTTAATGGCGACCTTCTGATCCAATGGATGATATCCATTTTTATATATTTATCATGTAATACATTGCTCCAGAAACACTCACCAAATAAAGTTCGCCACATGCTCTTCATATGGAGGGAGGAGAAAAACCTATCGAGGTTTTTTATGTTCCAACCCCCACCTCTTTTGGCTGCGATATTTTTCCAGCTTGCCAGATGGAATTTATTTCCATCCACAGTGCCCAACCAAAGGAAATTAAACATAAGCATACGGAGAATATTTATGATGGTATTTGGAATCGAAGCAAGTGAGAACCAATAAACTAGGATTCCATTCAAAACAAATTTTAACAAGATTAATCTACCTCCAAGTGATAATAACCTGTAGGACCAATTATTTATCCAATTCTCAAATTTTTGGACAAGCCACATCCAATCCTTGATTTTGCAGCAGTTGGGCTTCAGAAAAACATCCTAGGTACTTGAACCCACTTTCCAAGGGGGGAGAGAGATATGGCATGAAAGATTGGACAGTAGCTAGGATCCGATCTTCAAATTTATGCGATGAAAAAACTGATTTTCTCATACTTACCTCTATCCCTGAAGCATCATAAAATATAGTTACCAGATTAGCAATCTATTCCCATTCCTTAGCATTTCCACACACAAATAAAACAACATCATCCACAAAAAGAATATGTGAGACATAAATATTCTTATAAATATTAATCCCTTTCAGCTTCCCATAGTTCCTCACATTGTGAATTAAATTGCTTAAACCTTCTATGTTCAACAAAAAAGAAGAGGAGACATAGGGAAGCCCTGTTGAAGACCACGGGAGATTTGGAAGGTAGGCAAGGGAGAACTATTGACTAAAACTGCAAGGTTTGCAGAAGTAACGCAAGCCAAAATCCAATTTACAACAAGAAGAGGTAAACCAATTTGGAGAAGCAATTGTCTAAGATACGCCAAATTTACCCTGTCATATGCCTTCACTAAATCCATCTTTAAAATTAGAGCATCAAGATTCTTTGTTTTTACAGTATGTAAGACTCCTTGCATAACCCCAATCGCATCCAAGATTTTCCTGTTTGCTAAGAATCCAAATTGTTCTCTAGTCATCATCTCCGCCAGTTTTGGCTTTATCCTATTAGCAATGATTTTTGAGATGATTTTATAGGAAAAATTGCAAAAGGAAATGGGCCTATAGTCATTGAAGCTGGTAGGTTTGGTAACCTTAGGAATGAGGGAGATATAGGTATGGTTTAGGTATTTTGAGACATACCCTTCCAATCTAGATTGTTCCACCATTTGAAGCAAGTCTTCTCCCATTAAGTCAAAAAAGCCTAAAAATAGTTACACCATCCAATTTTCCGGACCCAGAATCTTATCCTTATTAAAGAGTTTTATAACACCTTCAATCTCATCCAAAGTTATGGGTGATCCAATAATTTCAGCTTCTTCCTTACTAAAAAAAGATGGGAAGTATTTCATAACCTATAACTAAGAGATTATGGAATTATTGCAAAGATATTTAAATTGATTGTAGAAATGGTCCACATAAGCCATCTTTAAATATTCATCGAAATTTATACATCCATCATCCGATTCCCATTCCCATATGGTATCAATATTTCTTCTGAATGTAGCATAACTATGAAAGAATCAGGTGTTGTTGTCTCCTAGAGAAATCTAGGTCGCTTTACCCTTCTGACACCGAGTGATCTCCTCTTGTTTCAGTAAAGTATCTTTTTTATTTTCTAATTCCAAAATATCCTTCTTTTCTTCATCGAGGAAAATACAAGAGGGATTATTTTCATAGATTTTATCCAAAATAGATTATGTTTCCCTAAGTTCCGATTCTTTTTCCTTCACTTTTTATTTTTCACAAGAGATCACAGACTTCTTAAGGGATAAAATTTTCCCAGTGATACATTCCATCGAGTTGGTGCAATCATTGACGTCTTTGTTCAACCAATATTCCTTTACCAAAGTACATAAATCAGAGTTCTGTAGCCACAGATTATTAAATTTGAATGGGTAGAAGCCTTTGGACAAAGTTCCATCAATTTGCAAAATGATAGGAAAGTGGTCTGAAATATGTTTAGTGATTTCCCAAGTTTTGTATCTCTGAAAGGACTCCAATTGAGTTTCCTTTACAAGAAATATGTCAATCCTTTTACTGATAGCTTCGTCACCTATTCTGCCATTTTTCCAGGTAGGCACCACATCTTGAGAGAGCCCTATCCTTACTAGCTACCCTGACCCATCTGACATTGAAAGACATTATAGACATAATTAAACTTCCTCAGTGTGGGGCATATGTGCTCTAAGGGCCCGAGGAGACAAGGATGGGTTAGAAGAGGAAGGTTTATCACAGGTAGAATTTATACTTACAGATAGATGGATAGTAGGTATTATCTGATTTACAGGTGTCAAGAGACTCAATTAAGTTCTACCGAGGAGCTTTAGGATTTTTCTGTCATCTTATAGTAACGTTTTGGTGGCAGATAGAGGAAATAGGAAGAATGTACGAGGTAGAAGAGAGCTTATTTGAGTAAATAGGAAGAGGGGTTTTTGAAAAAGGATCTGCAGAAGGCATGGGTTTAACACATAATTGGTCATCCAGAGTTTGTGAAAAAACGTTTTTAAGACAGGGGTCATGGTTTGAAGTTAAATCCCCTCTAGGCATTGGATTATCCACATCATAACCCAAAGGTAGAAAAAATTCATGCGAGTCCTTCACCACCGAGGAGATCGCAATATATACAGGGGGTAATTTAGGTGAAGGATGGGTCTTATTTCTGAGGTCTATGTCTTTTTCTACTGTTAGATAAAAATTTAATTTGTCCCCAGTAACACCATCATAGGGAATAGGGGACCTAGAAGAGACCATACCTTTTTCCTCAAAATGTTCACATCTCCGATCGACATTCGTACCTTCATTTGGGGTTGCATCATCTCAAAAATCATTGGTCTTAGGAGCACTCAAGTCCTCAATTAGTGGGGAGAAGGAAGCGAACTCCCCATGCCACAGTTTAGGGCAGTTTGCTTTCAGATGTCCAATATTCCTACAGAAATGGCATCAGAATGGCACATTACGATAATCAAGCCTTTGGATGATTTTCCTATCACCCCACAGGATGTCAAACTCATCCAGTTGTCCTTTTGTAATATCTAATTCCACCATAACCGCTGCTTCCTTTTTTTCTACTCCATACAACATTTTCTTCTCCAATTGAATAAAATGACCTCGAGAATTTGTCAGGACAATAAATACCTTCTCAGTCCATAACTCGATGGGAAGTCCAAGTAAGAGCATCCAAAAATGTCTCTTAGTTATTTTCTCCCTCCCCTGATCAAAGTAAGTATGACAATGCTTCAACACCATGGAGCTGTTGTTAATCAACCAAATGCCATCCAAAACCCTAGGGATATCATCTGGTTTGGGGAAAACAAAGCAAACCCAACCATTTGATAACATGGTAGTTCTTGGGGCATAATGGAAGAGCGGTAGCCAATTACTGTTCACCGAATTAATGAGCTCTGTTATCGACACCCTGGTGGATTCAAGGTATCCCACAACCTCCCTTGCAGCAAAAAATTCAACCCATTCCGTGTTTATATCACACCCAAGAACATATTGTTGTCATTCAGAGATTACTTTATAGGCCTTTGCTCATCTTTGAAGGAGAGCCCTTTCTCCAGCGAGTTTTTTAGTTTGTTTCAAATTTTGCCGTCAGTCAGTCGACACAAGAAAACCCTCAGCCAAACCTTCTATTCCCAAAACATTAGTAGTCCGAGAGAGCCCATCCATAGAGGTAGGGGTTTTATAGATGGGTGAGAAATCCTGTCGCGAGGCCATGTGTGAAGGCACGTGGAAATGCACCCACAAATCCAAAAAAAGTCAAAAAGTCACATCAACGAAAAGAGAAAAGTTTCAGCATCAAGAACCAAGGGACGCGCACTAGGCTAAAAACAGACCCTTGAGAACTAAGGGAAATCTACGTGTGAAGACTTTAGGAAAATTTGAGAAAAAACAAACTATGAAAATTCATAGACTAACTAGGATTTTCAGAAAAACATAGCAAAGAAAAAAATCCCACTTATTTTTACTTGGTTGGTACTAGGCCATTGGAAAACCCTTGGCTGAAATCCAAGTGCTATGATTTTCTACAAACCCTAGCTAGGGTTTTTCAAAAAAGATCATGCCGCCCTCCAAAACAAAAATGAAACACTGCCTTATTGCAACCATAAATGTGTGTATCCCTACCAAGAATTAAATGTATGTATCCCTACCAAGACTGCTTGCATGGCTTAACTTCATGAAAGAATATAAATATAAACCCAAATAAATCTATCCCATAGATAAAAAAAAACATTTAAGTGGTCCAAATCAAAGGATACCATTATCGATTTGTTTTAAGGGTACATCTAAATTCCAACACATTGTGATGATTACTATCAAAAATCTCGTCTTCTTGATAAGTCCTTCACACACACACACACACACACACACACACACACACACACAGATATATATATATATATATATATATATATATATATATATATATATATATATATATATATATATATATATATATATATAATCAAACATTAGCTTATTGCTGCCATAAATGTGTGCATCCCTACCAAGACTGCTTGCATGGCTTCACTTTATGAAAGAATATAACTAGAACCAAAAAAATCTAACCTGTAGATAAAAAAAACATTTCGCTGATCCAAAGCAAAGGTAACCATTATTGATTTTTTTAAGGGTACATCTAAATTCCAACACATTGTGACGATTACCATCCAGAAAATTGTCTTCTTGATAAATCTCTCTTTCTCTCTCTCTCTCTCTCTCACACACACACACACACATACAATCAAACACTGACTTATTGCTGACATAAATGTGTGCATCCCTACCAAGACTGCTTGTATGGCTTCACTCATGAAAGAATACAAATAGACCCGAATAAATATGTCCTATAGATAAAAAAAAACATTTAACTGATCGAAAGAAAAGGCGACCATTATTGATATTTTTTAAGGGTACATCTAAATTCCAACACATTGTGATGATTACCATCCAAAAAAATCTTCTTCTTGATAAATCCCTCCCCTCGTAGTTAAGGCTTGTTTACATTATTCATTTTCCAGTGTGTTCAGTTTCCTTTAAATGTGTGTGAAATAAATCCATTCGAATATATCTACTTTTTGACTTCTTGCAACAAGCAAATTTGAGATTTTTTCAATTTTGCGGTTCGCCCAATCCATGACACACTTTGAGTTAGCTAGGACCTATAACCTTTTTATGCCATTTTGAATTGCACTTATAAGTAGGATCCAAAGTGCTACAAGTTCTACCTTGGTATATGTACCAAACCCTAAAGCATATTTTAACAAAAAAATAATTTGAAGCATTTTTGTAATGGAATATCCTGTCCGCACATGATATTTTTTTAACCTTTAGGTATCTTCGAAATGGATAACCAATATATGATAACACTTTCCAATATTGTTTTAATTAATACAATTCGACCACCTCTAAAGACACACATGTTAACCCAAATTGATATCTGATCTTCGATCTTTTATATAGCCAAAGCCAGTCTTCAAAATGCTAATTGCTTGGATTGAAGCAAAATCCTACATATATTACACCACTATCTTAATCCTATTAAATTGTGACCGAAAAAATGTCCTCCACTTATCATATTGCTTCCTATTGCACCTTATTAATAACCAAACAAGACTTAGGAAGGTTGAGTTCCATATGAGCGGTTTTGCAATATACATGCAACATTTATTTTCAACGTTCTAAACTCTTCCATGGTTCCATCTTTAAGGAACAATGCATCATCTACAAAGAGAATGTGTAAGAGAGAGATCATATTTGTAACTTTAATATACCTTTCAAGTCTTCTTTTTCTCTAGATTAATAAACTTAGTAACTCTGTATGATCTATATCTTTAGGGTTGAGATCCGAAAGGCTTGAAGGCTAAGAAAAGAGGAGATAAAACATGCAAATCTACCAAGAAATTCATAGAAAGAACATTTATGAAAATTGAAAATTGAAAGACACCATTAAACTACAAGAAATAGTTGGAGAAGAAGTATTTTATTCATGTGAACCATTACATGCAATGACGATAATTTTAGGACTTCTTCTTCCCAATCTCAACTCTCTCCCTGCTAGATTTATATAAGTTTTCACGTTAACCATCTCAACATTGATTACTTGAATCCATAAATTACATGTCCATCATGTTCCATTTTACACTTGGGTCTCCACACGACGATGGAACCAATTTTCATTGCAATGGAAGTGCACAAGCGCTAAAAATCAACAATGTGCACATGCTTTTAAAAATGCACATGCATCCCTGGTTTAGCAATCGCCAAGCCTCCACGCAAGCAACCACATGGATAAAGGGATCTGCACACGTTCTAATAATGTGCACGTGTTATTAGCATGTGTGTGTTCTCAAAGCATGCATGCGCTAATAACACACACGCGTTAATAACAAGTGCACACTCTTCTATGCATTAAAAAATAGGTAGTGACCCTCTGTCTATTCATTTCATATTTATTTTTAATCTATAAGTAATTAAGAAACTAAATTCCAACTTGGGAGGAGTATGGGTATGGTTTAATGATAACAAGTAGTGAATTGCTTGAAATTTTATTAACATGGAGGCATGGGAGGCATGGTTTGGGGTGTGGCTTTAAATATATCCTTGTTAATATAAGAAGTGTTTTCTTCCCACAAAAAAATCATTATATTTCATATTGATAGAAATATACATATGTCGGTGTAACATCCTGAAAAATTCACAAAAATTAAAAAAAATTAAAGTAGCAATAAATACTGAATTTGCTAATGCAGAAAATAAAATAATTACTAACCTTTTAATTAATGATGAATTATGATAACAAAAAATTATACTTCATAGCGCAAAGTACTTCATTAGTTCTGCTTGTGTTTATTTGTAATCTACATGTTGTAGTTAAGTTTATCCTATGATATATTTTCTTGATAAGGTACTGACAATTTACTTTTGAATGGTGATGAAGGGGTCCTACGGGGTACCCTGAGGTTTACTTAGCTGTTTTAGATAAAGCATTTGAATGTGTTTCGTTTTCGCAGATTCGCAGGTAAGGGTAATACAACAATTCAAGTGTTAAGATTAATTCTAGTTATAGTTTTTCAGTTAGCCTTCAATGCTTATTGTAATCTCTGAGTACTTCCGAACAAGAGAGTTGTTAATGGTATGCATCTATGTCCTATTTCTGTCAGGGTCATATTGACTATACTTACACTATGAATTATCAGATATATGCTAGATTATCATGTGTCACTGCTATTTAATCTTGTCATCATTTCACCATTTGCAATGGTTTGTTATATCGAGAAGCTTTCAACTAGCATAAAACTCTATACTATGGAGACATGAAACATTTAGTTTATTTTTGAATACATGGATAAATTGGAGACTCTAATTATGACTAAAGTATTTTTATGCATTTCTTTAAATTAAAGATGCATGGAACATCGTACTAAAATAGCAATGCTTATTATAATATTACCATCATATTTATCATGATTATATATTTGTGAATTTGTTACACTATAGGATTACACCCTTCTAATTTAATATTTGCTCAATGTGAAATAATGTGCAACTTTGTGAAAGATATAGTAATGTGAACAAACATATTACATTGTGCATTAGATAGAAATCTAACTATACCCTAAGTATCGGAAGTCTTCTATAATATATGACCCTTATCATTTGAAAACCAAAACATAACATAAATATAACCCATGCATGCGAATGATCAATACTTTGGATATGAAATGGATTACACAAAGTCACCCTAACTACTACCCTATGTATTCATGACTATAGACATTGATATTATATGATATAACATTTTTGCAAACCCGATCAACGTATTAAATATAGATAGTGACCCGTATTAATTCATAGCAGTGGTGTGTTGACATATTTAACGTGTCCAAACTAAGCATTAAATGCTCCTATCCAACCTCCATGGTGGAATGTACTGCTGTCTATCCACGTAACTGACTTCACATGGAATGTACGGCTGTCTATCCACATAACCAACTTCATGTCGAAACCTTGATGATTAAAGCTGTTAACGATCCGAGCTGTGCATGTTTAACCTGGTGAGATGTCTTTGAACTGGACTCTACGATTGTAAGGTCATAAATAGAGTTTAAATGCTTGAATGCTCCGTAGAATGTGGTGCTATGCTGGCTCGATCTCGCCCGTTGATCTAGATCTGTCTCCGTTTTGGGACTTCAACCCTAATCTTACCACTACGTCTTCATTGAAGTTGTTTTTGTGCATTCATTTGGTGATACCAGCTTGGTGGAGAGGCCGACCGTTTGCATGAGTTTAGGGTTTGATGTTTGCTCGACTGAGAGCTCCTCCCTCGGGTTCGATGGTGTGACAAGTGACTGTAACTTGATGGATTCTCATATTTTTAAGAAGGTTTGAAGGCCAACTGTGGAGAGGTGAGGAAAAATAATACAGAAATGCTTAGCGGTTGGATGGCGCCGAATGATTTCAATGGTTCAACCTTTGATCCTTTGCAAAATCTTATGAGGTAAAGTTTTCACTTCAAATAGAAATAAGTTTCCTGTTACTTTAGTTAATATTATGATGCTAAGGTTTTTAATCATCTCCTATATTTGCTTGGAAGGTACCTTCATTCGTCTGCATAAATACCTAGATGGATGCTTAAGAGAAACACGATGCCATGCCATCCGGTAAGCCTCGGTGGTTCCTATCCCTGTAGGTTCTCCTAGCATGTTGGACGAATCTTGGTGTTTTGACGAGACTGAGAAAAGTTCCTGGCAGATTTTTTTTGTAAGCTGTTGAGATGAAAAACAAGAGCCTCACATCGTGTGTATAGAGGATGGAATCCTTGGCTCATTTTGCTTCCCTGCCAAAACAGCGTTTCGCTGTGACTTTTATTGAACTGTAATCTTGTTTCTAATGTAATGATAGAGGGTCGAAACCTCGGTTAAAGTTAATGGAAGAACAATCTTGAGAAAACTTTAATAGTTTCTGTGCAATGTAAGTTTGGTTATGTTGATGGTTGTATAATTAATACATCGTTTTGGTGAGAGTCGAAAGCCATGGGCTGACTCATTTTTTTATGAATTGGAAGGTTTCGTGCTATCATAACTATACTTTTGTTTTTAGTGGAAGAATGGAACTACGTCTAAAGAAAAAATGAATGGCTTCTAGGTTTATATAACTTGGTAGTTTTGTTTAGGACTACTACATTGATTTTGGCCGAGAGCCGTGACTAGCTTGTTTTAAAAAGTGATACCCTGTGATCGTTTTGTTTAAAGTTTTTAAAGATCTTAAGACTCAGTTTTTTTGTATTAAATCTTTGTTAGTTAAGATAATGTGGTTGATAAGAAAATCATATGACTCTTATTTGCAACTCAGTCTTGTATAGATAGCTATTGTGTATGTGATAGTTTGAACGACAATAATGTTTTGGTTTTGCAATTTAAATATAATAAATTGATGGTTACATTTTCAAGTGTTGAGCTTCTAAACTGCTTGTGTAGTGGTCTTAGGGTTTTAAAAATGAAAACTGTGCATGTTGCAAAGCTTATACAGTTGAAAGTTTTAGTTTTAGCAGAACTATAAATTTTTGTAATAAAACCCTAGAATAAATCTATTCTACAAAAATTGAAATATAGCAGACTGTTTTGAATAGTGGGAAAATAATGCTAGGTTTAATTCATCAATGCTTGAATGAAAGGAAAGAAATGAAAAGAAAATTCATTTTAACATTTATGTACAAAAGATATTTAAATTTGCAGCTATTAAATTTATAGGGATTATGATACCTGGACTAAATAAAATTTGAACATTCTATTGTTAGAAAGAATAGAATATACAACATATATTTCAAGTAGATAATAGTAATTGAAATCCTAGTTTCTGAGCAGAAATGAAATGTTAACTTAAATTTATATGACAAAAAACACTATAATGCCTGCATTATAATATGTTGAGTATAAATTCTAAATCTAAGCATACAATTTAAATTACAAAGTATAACTGATAGAGAAAATTAAAATATACAGCAACATTATTTTATTCATTCACCTGACAATCTGTCTATCAAATCTTCTATCTTAAATTTTTCTTCTCTGTATTGGAGTACGATGCAAAAAGTTCGCATGGGGAAAAATGCAGAAAAATTTTCTTTATCAATCATCTCATTACTTAATCATTCTTAAATAAAATCTTCTCTAGGTTGGAAATTTAAAACAATTGCGTCTATATGCCATTAACTGTAAATACTAAACCTACAATTTCAGAAAATCATTTAACTGTATACAATAAGGTAGAACAATATAACCTGATTGATTGTAGGAGAAACAAACCACCCAAGGAGCCTGTTCCACCCAACCTATTCCTGAAGGCAGCCAAATTACTTGCCTTAGGACCCCCGAGCCTGTTCATTGAACCACTAGGAAGAAGAATCTGTAGAAGCTTTAGGTCACCTACTTGCAGCAGCAAGGTAATTCATCCAGTCATATAGACTTAACAGTCAAAGAGACCTGCACTAACACCTCTGGTTCTCTTCTCAGAATATTTTCAGCAGCCTCACAATGCACTTCTACTTAGCCTCCCTATTCGAATCTCTCAGTGATCACCTAATACACTTGAGGAATTATTTCTATAGAAAATAATGTAGAGTTGCCTGCTCAATTCGAATTGCCTTATCTAGGCTGCCTAGGCCTTTTAGTGGTTAACCTGTTCATTAACAAGCCATCATTTCTCTTCCACTCACCTGGGGGATAATGCCACAAATTTAGGGGTAGTTGTCCCATAACCAACATCTAGTGGTGGAGTGCAAATGCTGACATCTGTCCCATGCTTTCTAACAGCTTCCATTCCTCCTAGTGGGTCAGTGAACACTCATTTAACAGTTCCCTTGGGTGTTTGTCTCCTGTTTTAATTTATTAAATAATAATAATTAGTCATTACAATCATCATTGACCAAATTTGGTCATAATTACAAAACTTTGTAATTATAATTTAATATAATGTTTTTGCAATAAAATAAATAGTCTCAAAATTTGGGTAGGTGACAGTCTGGACTTGGATATTTGGAAAATCCCATACTCTAAGCTCAATTAAAGACAAAATATTACATTACATCCTACGCATGAACCATTCAACATCTACTTCCACAAATGAGCAAAATGAAATTGACACCCACCTGTAGCAAAAACATGGACTTATATGTGTGTGTGTGTGTCTAAAATCAAACACTAACTTATTGTTTCCATAAATGTGTGCATCCCTTGCAAGAATATGTGCATGGATTCGCCTTCATGAAAGAGTATAAATAGAACCAAAAAAATCTATCACATTAGCTACAAGTGTAGTAGGCTTTGAAAATTAACCAAAGCCTCTTAGTAGATAAAAAAAAATTAACCCGTCCCAAAGAAAAAGAAACCATTATTGATATGTTTTAAAGGTATCTAAATTCCAACAAATTCCGATGATTACCATCATCGACTCTTCTTTTTAATAAATCCCTTCCCTCCTGGTTAAGGCTTGTATATATTACTCATTTTCCAGTGTCTTCGGTTCCCTATAAATGTGTGTGAAAGAAATCCATTCAAACATATCTACTCTTTTTATGTATCACCACTAGCAAATTGAGAACCTAATATTTTTTATAATTTTTTTGTGGTTCAACTAATCTATGACACACTTTGAGTCACCTAAGATCTGTAACCTTTTTATACCATTTTAAATTGCATTGATAAGTAGGAGTTAAAGTGCTACAAGTTTTACCTTGGTATATGCACCGTTCCCTAAATAATACTTTAGCAATAAATAATGTGAAGCATTTTTGTAAAGCACACTACTCACTCCATAGAAAGGAGATTTTCCTTTGAAAGTGATATTGAAATAACCCCCCATAGATAATACAATCAACTAAGGAATGGTCAATTCCCTGGATTTATTCTCCTTTGGGAGCAATTTAAACTCCTGTGTTGACTTAAGGACCCTCTAAGATACCACCTCCTCCATTATATATTAATCTCTAAAAATCACATAATTTTGAGCCCACCGGACTCAATATACCAATTGATTAGGTAATCCTTGATACTCCTTTATTAGTCTATCCATCGACCAATTCTTTATATAGTATTCAAGAGTAGGACTTCACCATTGGGTATTTTAATTCAATGAAGAGGCTACTAGGTCCCAACATTTTCTTAAAAAGGAGTGAGACATTGTAACCAATGCAGTTGATGATGATGATGATGATAATAATAATAATATACTTAAAAGACACTCCCCTTCAACGAAGAGGTGTTAAAAGTGTTAAATATATAGCATCATGAGACATTCTCCAAACCAATTTTGTGTAGTCAAGATTGATCCTCCTGTATAGATGTGAGCACTTTGATTGCCTTCCATGTAAAGGTTATTCCTCCCATGTAGAGGTAGTTGATCAAAGTAATGATGTTGTAAAGTATTGTTGGACACGGCTCCGAACTTGTGTGTATCAAGTCATGATTATCATGTGAACCTTCTATATAAAGGTATCCATGAGATGGACCTCCCGTATAGAGGTGAACCTTCTGTATAAAGGTATTCATGAGATGAAACTCCCATATAGAGGTGGACCTTCCGTATAAAGGTCATTCTTTACGTGTTAAAAGCATTTAATGATGTGTGATATATTATTAACCATGATCACCAGATTGCTATTAAGTCTCCTTTAGAGATTGATCACCTCTAAAGTGAATTATTTTAGCATATGATCATTTGGTCCAAAATAATATAATATGATCACAACATCTGATAATTCTTCTTAGAATAATGTAATGTGATGGATAATTAAAGTTATCACATATTGTCCATGCAGTAAGAGATAAAGAAATAAAATATAAAGCATAGAGATCAAGAGATTTCGAAATTTTCCATGCAAACACTTCAGCTAATTAAAGAGAACTTGAATTATTAAAGATTCAGTTATAAAGCTTTGGTTAAGTATCAATGCTTCAGTTAAAGCATCAGTTAAAGATATGTCTCAGTTAACTAAAGAACTCACAGTGCTCACTTCAAGTAAACCAATCAGCATGATTTCAGTTAACTAAGTGTTAAATAAAAGGGACTAGTTAACTAAAGTATTTACACTTGAGTTAAACTAAAATATGACACTTCAGTTAAAGAGAAGATCTAGTTAACTAAGTGTTATTTCATGACGACACTTATTTTAAACTAAAATATGACACGTGAGTTGTGACACTTGCATGTCGACACTTAATTTAGCTACGTAACTAAGTGGGAAAGCTTTCAGTTAAGAGGCGAGTTCATCCTAAGTGACAACTCAGTGAGATGAAGCACTGCATGAGAAGTGTGGTGCACCACTCCATGCAAGATTAATATATCCAGTTTGAGGGCGAGTTCATCCTGAATTTAGAATTTAAAAATAGAAGGGAAGAATGTATAAATATGATATACAGGATTGTTGAATCCAGTGTGAAGTGAATTCTCTTCTCCATTGAAGGCAAGGCGCTTCTCTTTGTGCAGGGTATTGTTCATGCTTATTATTGTTGTGCTGGGTACACATCTGATTGATCTCTCTTCTCTATTGATTCTGTATCTTCACCAAGAAGTTTTGTGATCTCTTATCTTCCGAAAACAATATGCTATGTTGTAAAAGAAAGCATTCTCTTCTATCCATTATATTATACTGAGAAGAATTTTTGGGGTTTTTGTTCTCATAATTTTGAGGATTTTCCCCAGGGTATATCTTGTGCTATGGTTGTATGAATTTCATGGATTGAATTGTCTCATTGCTTCAAGTCTCTACATCTAAGTGAGACAATGTAACCAATGTAGTTGTTGTTGATGGTGATAATAATAATAATAATACTAATATACTTCAAGACACACCCCTTCAACAAAGAGGTGTTAAAAGGCCTATATACTGGCCAATCATAGTTTGTACAATCATCATCATATATTTGATCAATTATCAGATATTGTGGGATTTTCCAATAATTATGGGTTTCTCAAATTAAGTCCACTCCAAGTGGTATCAGAGCGGTCTCTCTCCTCTTTGAGCTTGGTTTCGACTCATTTTTTTTCTCTAATCGTTCCACGTAGCTCTGTCCATTAACCCTTCCTCCATCTCCATATCACCATGCATCTTCCATCACTCATATCCCTCCTTCCATTTGATCCTCCCTACCTCTTTCCCATGCTCTACTATTAGATTGCATTCCCTAGCGCTCCTTCCTCATGTCAATATCACCCACTCCACTGCACTTCTCCAAAGCATCCCTTCGATGCTCTGAACCTTCTACATGCACTTCCCTTCCTTCTCTCCTCAATTTAGTCGCGTTCCTCCTGCAAAATACCCCCCCTTCTTTGCGCT
Source organism: Larix kaempferi (assembly GCA_027924585.1). Lineage (NCBI taxonomy): Eukaryota > Viridiplantae > Streptophyta > Pinopsida > Pinales > Pinaceae > Larix > Larix kaempferi. Next base: position 19,008,914 of record BSBM01000893.1, read on the forward strand.
CCCCTCCTCTCTCCTCCCACACACCGTCATTCTCAACATTCTCCACTGCAATGTTACTCCCATCATTTATTCTCCATACTAGCATCCTAACCACACCATTCCTTCTTCCTCCACCCTGCACCCTTCCCTTTCCATCTTCGCACTTTCCCTCATCTCCGAGCAGTCACCCCCGTCGGCCTGCTACCCACGCTCCTATCCACCTCCATCACCATCACGACCTCAAAACCCATATGTTTACTCTCCTCAAAGCCACGCCCACTCTAGATCCCCAACTGCACCATCCAACATCCTTTCCCCTCTCACTTCCATCCACCAACATGCCATCTCCTTCATCATCCTGCTACAACGCTCCTCCTACTCAACCTTCACTAGAGATTCCCCCACTCTTTTCCTCTCCCCTCTCCCCTCTAGATGCCATCCCCCCTCTCTTTCAACACTAGCCCTACAACAACAACAAAAGACTTCAAATTTAATCAAATCAAAGTATTATAATAATCTTTCAATATTATTATTATCATTTTTTTTATTAAAATTTTCAAAAGCATTATAATAAAAATATATCAAATATAATAATGTTATTATTTAATAACTATTATTATAATTTTTATTTTCATAAAATGCAAAATGGCGTCAATATATATGAATGCACATACTAGAACAATAATGACATAAGTAAAAACCCAATTCGAGAAATTGGAGACAAGGTTGAATGTCAAGATAAGTGCTAACATATATAAGGATGAAAAACTATAAGTCTAGTAATCCCCCAAAACAACGAAGAAATTCAAGTGTGTCATTTCCTCATCCACAGCTACATCCCCAGTGACATCATCTCTGTGTAAAGCATCTCCAAATCTACTAACTTCCGATAAGGATTGTGATGAAGAGGAAGCTAAGAAAAACCCTTATGTCAACCAAGATGAGATTAATGATGTTGATCAATATAATAAGCAAGACGACAATACATAATATCATAGCATTGACGAAACAAAAAATGATATATTTGATAAATATGAAGATGGTCTTGACCAATATTGTGATGAGAGTCAAGCCAGTATTGTTGACAATAACAAGGATCAAAGTGTTGACAAGAATGTCACAATAACAAACCCATGAAGGATAGATGTCGTCACAAGGACCGCTATGTAGAACATCAATGGGAACAACTATAAGATTAATGAGATGCAAGATAAGATTGGTGTTTTTGTGAGCATTATAAGTACAAAGATACCATTCAATACAAAGATACCATTCAAAGGAACTGGCACATAATATGTCTGGAATGCCATCACAAAAATAGTTACTGTTGTCAAGTCTATCAAGTTTGTCACATCTGTTAAGTTGATGACAAAAATATTTAAAAGATACAACCATGCAAGCCGAAAAAGTGTAAATGAAACTTCACCAAGTACATACTTAATGCAGACTTCAAAAAAAAAGAAACAAAATGAAGCAGTGGTTGTTATCGAAATGGCAAGTCTCAAGTTATCAGTTCGACATCGAGCCATAATAAAAGACAACATCGACAAACTCAACTTTGACGACAAAGCTTCTCTTAAGGGAGTCACAATGTAACGAATGTAGTTGATGATGGTGATGATGATGATCATGATCATGATAATAATAATAATAATAATTTATTTATCTAAAATACACATCCTTCAATGAAGAGGTGTTAAAAGGCCTATATAATGGCCAAGCATAGTTTATACAATCATCATCATATATTAGATCAATTATCAAATATTGTGGGATTTTCAAATAATTATGGGTTTCTCGAATTAAGTCCACTCTAGACACAGTAAGATGGAAGAAAAATCTTGAATATAGTTTGCATAGTGAACTCTTGTTTGACGCGGTCCATACTCTTTAACATCCCTTTCCTCGGGTCAAGAGATTGTTGGCTAAAGCCATCCATACGAAATTTTACGATTTTAAAGAATTGTGAGCTTTCAATCTTTTGTCCCACCACCATAAACTCTCCCTACACATCCTCAAAAATCATGGCTAGATAACTAACATCATTGTGAACACTACTAAACCCGAGTTTTTGGACCATATGATTTTATCTAGGTCATATATTAATTGGATCGACGCATCAAATATAATTTTTACCCACTCTTCTTCTTTTTCTCCCACTAATCTTAGATCCTTGTTGCTCATCCATTTTTTTCGCCAAAAACATTTCTATCATGGGGTAGCCACATATTGAAGATAATGTGTCCTCCTCCTATGTATGGTTCCCAACCAGTCCATTGAGAATCTAAAATAATAATTTTACCATGACAAAGGATCTTGTCCAATCCTTAGATTCAATTACCATCACTCATACTCCACACCATCCACATACAAACTAGAGGAAAAGTTGTTACAAACTCTTTCCATATAATAGAATTATTCTCAAAGTTCTTTGTTGACCACTGAATCTAATCTACCATTAGTTGTCCCTTAAGATACTTAGATTTCATAAGTCACCCTTGTTGTTAGGGAACATGTTCCTATGGCTGGGGTTCACAAAGGCCACCAACATACTATGAAATTCAAGCAAGTATCAAAGTAGATGCAAAAATAGAACAAGACATTGTACATACCATAAACATGGGTTTTTCAAAGATAAGAACCAAGTACCTTATTCAACTGAAGGTTGATCCTAGCTCTTAAATCTTCAAGCATTGCTCCAAATTCCTGTTCTAGGACCTTGAACACAAACACAACCTTTCTCAAATATTTTGACTGCAAATATATTAACAATCAAATTGAAAGGAAATAAATATTATAAGCATTAGTCACTTTCAAGGATTCAACCAATTCACCATCAAATAACAAGCTATTTTGGAAAGGAAAGATCTTTTTATTCATTGAAATGATTGCAACAAATACATCTTTTACCTTGATCTTCTTAGGCACCTGTTGAAACTTGATCTGAGTCCTTTGCTCCTCTCTTCCACAAAAATTCCTCCAACATAACATTACAAGTGATTTTGTCCCCATTTCTCATGGTCTTTCTCTTGTATTTATGAATAATATGAAAGGGTAGTTTGAGAAAGGATCAATTAGAACAAGTAGGGAGGTTAGAGAACTGACCCTAACTTCCCCTAATTTGATTTTCTTTTTTATTTTTCACGATTTTGGAGAAACACGTAGTTGAAAAGCATACAACTCGCATGTAAAGTGCGATATTACTGAAGGAAACATGCATGTACAAGATTTTGGGGGAAAACGCAAGTGGTAAAGAGGTCACCAGCACGTAACATGAAGGTTGTCAAACCCTCAACAACGTGTATGTCCTAAGACAAAGACACAAAAAATGCATAAACTAGAGAATCAAGGAATGATTTGGACGATAGGCATCAATAGAAAATCTAGGATCTTCCATCCATATTGTCCTTTTGTCTGATTGAAAACTCAATATCGTCACAGACATAGAAGTGTCAATTTAATGGATAACAGATGCCCCCTAATGTATGAGGTCACAAGGGAAGATGATGGTCAAAGTACATTATAAAAAAGTTGAGTTGAGGAGTGTAGGAAGCACAGAATCAAAGTACCAACGAGGTACCTGAAACAAAATAAAGGTCATCTTATAATATAATCCTTGACATAAATTCCATGTTCGAAAGAATAGAACATGCTATCCAATACATATGTATAATTGATGTATATATCATGGCCACTAGGATACAAACGTAGATCCATGTCAAAATTGGAGAACAAAGCCATAATGAACAAACTGGATCTATGAATCCTCAAGAGCCAAAAATGAGTGTGGCTCAGACTTGCGCGGCTTAGGAAATAACAAAATATGATGATGCTATTATAAACCCAAGCTCTTTAATCCAAACCGTCTCGAGGTATGAATCCTAACCATGTGAATAAATGAGTTGATGTCAAACATGGAGGATACCCTTTGATTACCGGTCATTGATGTGAATTGTTAACAAACGCGAGGGAACCCACTGATAATGAAAATGGGAACCAAGGTACCTAGCACATTCTTACAAGTGTGAATGAAGGGTCTTGAAGTCGAACAATTGAAGAATCTATCGAGTAAGATACATTGAGGTATTATCATACTCAATAGCGAGATAATATGCCACTGATGACTGCAAATCTCAAGGTACTATCCAAAAATCTAAGTCTCCTTCCTGGAGTAAGATGAGTTGAAGTCGATGGGAAGAGACCCGTGAGAAGGAAGGCATTGAGGAATCCTCCATCATCTCACATAAGGAAAACTTGTAGACCAAATTGATTTGAAATAGACTAAGTACATATTGATCACATATTGATATCAAGTATGGATGACAATGACATAGGAAGTCAAGGAAAATTGAAGAATGGCCGACACAGGTGATATCCTTGAATAATGAGCACGAAATGAGAGTAACTTATGCAGCTTTGGACATAAAGGGACTAATAACAAAAATATGCAATATAGGATATATTGACAGATTCTGCATATGATTGGAAGAGTAACCAACTGGAGGAGTAAGAAATTTGAGATTAGGTTTATCCTAAGGCCAAAACTAGAACCCATTAACTGAACAGACTCAAGACTAGTGCTTTGTTCAAGGAATATTTGGACTTGCTATCATATTTTCAAGAAATAACTGAGATCTTTCCCTTCCCTTTCTCTTTTTAAGGATCTTTTCATTTTTTAATGAGCATGAAAAATATGAAAGGAATCTCAATAGGGATCCAACCATGTGTAATTTTATGAGTCCATGGAAGGGAAACTCAACACTTCCTTCTTTGTTTAACGAGTTTGAAGACAAGATATAAAAGTACTCGATAAAATATTGATATGTGGATTTTAATATCAATCCTGGATCTATTCGTGATCACCGGTGTTTTCAATCAATACATTCATTGATCCAGTACAGAGACATAGGACCAAGCACATAGATATACACATGCACTACATCAGGAGCTTGGTGCAGGACCAGATCATATCCTTGCAATATTTGCCATGTTATGAGCAAAATGTTGATATCTTCACCAAGAGTTTTATAGAGAATACCTTCATATACCTTAGATCAATCCTTGGGGTGGGTGATAGATGGTGAAGATTGATATATGTTTCAGATTTTGCTTCATGTCCATTTTTTAGGGGAGGTTTTGTTCTCATGCAGTTTTCCTCCTTACCATGGTTACATGGACTAATAAAAATTTGTAAGAGGTGACTTGAGACTTAGTTTCCAACGCCTCATTTTGTTTTGGATACATATTTCTATCTTAAGGGGGGGCGTTAGAAAATTATTACACCTAGCACATAGTCTCAATGATGTTTTATTAATGGCTTCTTTTTCAAGCAAGGTTAATGATGTTTCCTAAGGTTGTTATGCTCATTATGACCAATTCCACCTACATTGGCGCCCACATTTGGGAAAGAAGAGGATAAGGAGGCCTCATTTACTTACACTAACCTCATTTATGTCACTATGCCACTAGGGTGTGCCCTTATCCCCTTTTTTATGGATCTGAGTTTGAATGGGCGGTGCACTGCATGCATTGAACTTGGTCATTTTGCCTCTTTCTAGCAGTTTTTGCCAATCTAAGGCCACCTCCACTCCACCACTCATGTGCAGCCATCATTATTGACCAATCATTCCATCGCAACATTTAGATCTGCAATTTGTGACCATTTGGGGTGATTTGGGAGCCTTTTGGTCAACCTAGGGGGGGTTGAGGTCCAATCTAAGCTATCCACTTGTAACTCATTCGGATGCCTCCAAAGGCTCACGATTTTCTCCAAATCTAATATAATGATGCTCCCAACTTGATTTTGGGTTGGACGGTAATAGAATTACCATCTATTTGCATCATTCGTTGTGTATATTGTAATTCTTTTACACTATTTTCATGCATACTTAGCCAAAATTCTTAATTGTGAGGAAATTCTTACCTAGTAGATCCTGTTGTGATTAGAATTTCACACCTAGGGTTAGGTTTTTGGACCTTTAGGGTTCTTTATTTATGTTAAAATGCCATCTCTTTGTCCTCTTATATTAGCTTCTGTGAATGAGCATAGCCGCCATCTCTCTCCCTTCAGAGATAATATACCAAGATTCTATCTAGTGTATGCTCTACATTATTTTTCTATTTTATTCATTAGTAGAATTTGGGATTTCATTGTAAGATTGTTCTCTCTTTTAAACTTCCATGTGTGTTTCATTCCATTCCCTATACAATCTAGATCAAATATCCACCATGGATGATTTGTGCACAGCTTACCGATCTCCTATCACATCACAAATTATAGGAGTTTTGGCCACATCATTCACCATTGTAGCTTCTTGTAAGATATGCAGAGTTTTATCCTTTTCTTCTTTATGCATACAGTTGTTGAATAAGTGGACTTTTCCTATAGTACAAACATTTCAATGTCCCTTCAACAAAATATGCTAGTTTCTTTTCTACATAACCGACAAGTTTGTTTTTGCTTTGGGGTGTTGAAAATTTTGGCTAAATTTTTCTCTTTCCTATACTTCTATTGTTCTGAAAATTTATGGACTAATTTTTCTATGGAGAAGGTTTGTACCCTTTCTTTCTTTACAAATATTTCATCCTTTTCTTCTCTTTTATGTTTTTCATATTTTATGTTCTATGTTGGTTTTGTTCAAAACATAGTCTAGCTTTGTGGAATGTTTCCTCTAGCATATTTCGGTTGTCAGATTCGATTGTGTCCTTAAAGTATTAAGGAAGATAAGTTAAAAATCATTGGATTTTTATCTTTTCTTCTTTACTATATGGGAGATAAGCCAATAGTTCTAAGAATTTGTTGATTAAATTGTCCATTAACATATTCCCCATCTTGAGTTTATGAAAATCCTTTATTTTTCCATCACATAACCATTCAGACAAATATTTCTTCTTGAACAACTTTTTGAATCTCTTCCATTTGAGATTCTTTCCTTGTATGCTTTTGGTCATCTTGAAGTATTGCCACCAAATTGGTGGTTTACCATTCAAATTGAATATGGCTTAAGTGGTCTTTCATGTTTTTGGAATAATCGTAAATCTAAAAGTATTTTGTCATTCCAAGCAACAATGCTCATGTTTCTTTTTCAGATTTCACTTATCCACTGAAGGTTAGTGGTTTAACTTTCTTAAATTCTCCCTTCAATTATCTAAAAGTTTTTTGTTTGAACTTTTTTTTGGAGGGGTAATCTTATAATTACCACTCTCTAAACTATCAGAACAAGTCTCTTCATCATTTGATGAACTATTTTTCTTTTCATTATTAACATAGAACTATGGTTCCTTACTACTAAGATGTTTCTCTTTCAATGAAGCTTTTCCAAAATTACTTGAGGTATGTGGAGGTTGTTGATTATTCTTCATTTCTATTAAATTCTATAATAAGATTTTTCCTACTGTCATTTAACTCTGTCCAATTTCTTCTTCGCGAGGGGGTTTATTTACTACCCCTTGATGATTGGGTACTTTTATTCAAGCATCTCTACCTACAATTCACTCTCAAATTTAAGGCTTCTTCTTACTGACATAAATCTTCCCAAGGCTGTCCAATTGTTCCTTTGTTCTATTTGTTTTGATTGCCAAGTTGTACAATTGAAGTTGAACTGAGCTTTGATCAACTAGCCCAACTTGTAAATGTAGTTGTACTAGATCTGGCTATGTCATTGATTAAAATTTTGTTGCTTGTTCATGTAATAGTTTGTCGATGTATCTCAATTTTCTATTATACTATTGAGACCAATAGGTCCTAACGTTGCAACCTTCATCTTTGATGGAAATTTTAATGTCCCTCATTTTTAACAACAATTTTTTTTATAAAATCTGTAAACAATTAATAATAATATGATAGTCGCAACTTAATTTGTCATAAATAGGATTATCTAGCCTCACATGTGTACTACTCATCAATATTCAAATTGTTATGGTAATCAATTTTAAATATCTATTCTACTCATATATGTCATACTTTGATTAGCATTTATGCTTGTAGAGTATATTACCATATCTACTGCTTGTTCAATAATTTATAAAAGTGTTTATTATGAGCTATTTCCTTGTTTAATTTCGAAATTACTCTTTGAGTGACATGGTGTAATTGCGCTCGATTTCGTTGCTATGCCATACTTGCAAAATGTGTTATTGCATTCTCTTTTGGAAGAGAGTTCATTAAGTTCTGAAGAGACATATGTTATTTTTCTTATTGTTTATTGGAATGCTTTTAAGAATTATGTAAAATTAACTATGGCATTTATTAAGGCGAGATTTTGCCAATGATCCTATTTTGCATTATTAGCTATACTGAGTACTAGTTTTTTTCTTATGTTCTCAAACTTAACTTAAGATATTTTGGTCCTTAATCCTAGTTATGTTTTTACTTAAACTCTTGCTTACAACGTCATGAGTCCTTTTTTCTCCTATCAAACCATAATCAATTTTATGGAAATCCACAATATATATATATATATATATATATAATTAATATATTCCAACACTCCCCCTTAATAATGGCTGGGAGAAAATCTCTTTCTAACACTAAGGAAGGAAGGAGTCATTACTGCTCCCCCTTGATGACAACTTCTAGAATATCCATAAGCTACGAATAAGAAGAACACTTCGGTGAATGGAATTTGATGAAAAAAACCGCTTCTCACTGAATCATGTAATTGCACACAAACCATGTTGTACAATGAAATACCCAACATTAAAATGCCGACAATATGTGACGCAATCCAACAACAATATGCCCAGATCTAAAGAGAAGCCAACATGGTTACTAGATCCACAAGATGCCTAGATCACCACAAGAATCATCACAACCATAACTGATAGTTGAAAAAATATGATATAACATCCACACCAATGTACAAATACCTTCTGACGGCTGATACAACAGAACATGTGGCTAACACCACAATAGTGTACAAAATACCCAGATGGCCAATACGCATGCGGATAACAGGCATTATTCCAATCAAGGTGCAATATAAATATCTGTAGAAGACCTCAAACATCAAAGAAACAAGACCCCAATGGTCTATATATCGAAAATGAAATCTTATAGATGAACATCATGACTTTAACAGTACAAGATGGTGCTTCATTATTTATGGAATAAGGTGATAACAAAGATCAAAGATTAATATGCTTAGGAAAGAACTTATCTGCACACAAGAACTTCCAAGATTAAGACATACAAAGATCATAAAACAAAATTGCTCATACATAAATGAAAATGCTTATACACCAAATGTTAGCAAACATCATATAAAAATATGGCAACATAATATGATCAAATAAAAGATTAATTTACTCACAATGAAGTTACTTTTACACATTAAGTGTCAGCCACAACATATAAATAGTGAGCAATAAAATAGTTCACACAAGATTTACAAATATGAGACAAATATGAGATTGCTCTTATAAAATTGCTTATATAAACATGACATGATTAGAAATCAACATGATTAAATATGATAAAAAAAGAACAAATTAGTTATTAAGTATCTTGTTAAAATATTAAGCATTAGATGGTTTATAGCTATCATCATGACAAAATACTAGAGATCCATGCCCTTAAAAAATGCCAATGATTCCATATAGGAATGTGAGACAAATATATACCAAGAACAACAAATAATCTCTTAATAAATATGATTAGAAGCAAAACCTAAATGCAAAAAAAGATGAATAACAAAAAACTGAAACACTTTTACTGTTCTGACTTAAAAACAGTAAAAAACAGAAACTATACTTACAAACCTTTAAAAAAGTGCCAAGAAAAGTTACTCGCAGGTTTTTCCACAGTATACTCGCGAATAAAACTGGTACTCGCGGGTTCTGCACGGCAACTGTCGTGGTTACTCATGGTTTTACAGTAGAGCCAGTTGCGGGTGCGCGGTTCTGTGAAATCGAATGTCGTAGTTCTAATATGATATTCGCGGGTCTCTGTACAGTAAAGTCGCGGTTATGTCGAAGCACTCATGGGTATCTACATAGGAGGGTTGCGGGTATACCGAAGAAAGCGCGAGTTTGCAGTTAGAGTAGCCACAGGTATGTCATACCACACGTGGGTCTGCAGTATACTCGCGGGTTCACAATAGGGCTAGTCGCGGTTACATGCGTTGTCTGCAAAGAGAAAGTCGCGAATGTCCAGTTTGAGGACGAAAACAATGTCGATTATGCCGAACACGAAAACCTGCACAAAGTCTACCAAAGTTGGACGAAAACCATTGATCTAATAACCAGAAGATAGATCTCCTTGAGGAGAATCCAAAAATCATATAGATCTACAAAAAAAATCAAGAAACGCTTGAAAAATTTGTGCAAAAAGCTACACAACAAGGGTAGGGTTAAAAGTAAAAAACTGCAGAAATATGCCCAGATCTGAAGAGAATCCTAATGGCTACCAGATATAAAGAAAATCTACAAGGGTTAGTGCAAGCTAATGAGGGTCACTTTTCACGCACTAGATGCAATAGAAAACTTAAAAATCAAGCATCCCTCAACTTACTTGGATTGTTTGAGATACTTACGCAAAATATCTTGCATTGAGTAAAAAAGATGAAATGTAGGAAATTGAATCACGTTTCCAAATCTATAAATTTTATGTATTGAAAATTTGCATAGCTATGTCAAGTTTCATTTTCCTAACAGACACTTTTTATTTTTCAGGCAAATAATAAGGTATATGTTTTTGTGGGTGCTGCCTTTGAGGGCCTAAATGATGGAATCAAGCTACAAAAATAGGCATGCATGTAGAGAACATATAGCACTAGTGCGTCATTATTTTTCGAAAATTAAATTAGTAATTTTATAAATTTTGTATAATTGTCTAAGTGATCAAACCTCGAAAATAGTATGTCTTTTGTGGGTGCAACCTTTGAAGGTCTTAATGCAAAAATCATGAAATGGGGTTTTGATAGAACATGGAGGTTAGTGTCTACTTGTGCACCATACAATTTTTTTTTGAAATGATCAAGAATTGAAAAAGTTATGGAAGAAACACTAACAGTGTGTTTCAAGAGTTAAGGAGGTAGGACACAAAAAAAATTGAAAAAAATAGGAAAAATTAATATTTGTAAATAAAAGTTACATATTTGGAATCTACA